>JAEQBH010007885.1:0-168339 GCA_016808115.1 Tetrastigma voinierianum | reverse complement strand
TCAATTATGTTACACAAAAACTCTCTTCACAGCCTTCATCACAGACTCAAAATAGAATCCTTCCTCAGTTTTCAAAATCAATAAACGAGTAATAAATTATAAGATGAAGAATAAATTACAAAGGAAATGACTCAGTGAATTCCTATCAGATTAAATTTCTTTATATAAGTACACGTTAAGCAGTAATTACTCACCAAAGGCTTCGAGTTTGCAGGATTTAAAGTTTAATATGAATATCGTATTTGTAGGGCCCATGCTTTGGCTGGAAATATGTATCCAATGGCCGCGTGCCGTCTGAACTAGCGCTGGCACATCGCGGCGAGGCAATGGGTATATTAAAGCTAGTAGAGCCGTCCAGACGATACGATTAAGCTCGTTTGGGGTCGGGAATCCGCTTAGTCGAATTTGTCTGCAGCCTTGCTGGGAGGTTAGGCAAAGAAAATAAATATCTTGGGAGAAAATTCACATATAGTATATCATCACGGATCTCCCAATATCGAATCGATAGCTTGAAAATATTAATCATATGATGGAGAATTGATCTTTGATAAGAAGAGATCTTATAGCCAAAATCGTTCGATTATCTTTCCAGCAAATCGAAGACAAATTGAATAATAAAGCAAGAACTCCCGTCGAGAAGTAACGAAATCTGCTGCCAGAACTTTCTTCTTCCTCCGCCATCACGTGAGCGGCATGGAAGCGTGGCTTTGCTTCACCTTGGACGTTTTGCAAGTTTACATTGCGCCATTGATGCCCTGAAGGTCAAATGAACCAGTGCGGAGCAATTGCCACGGGTCGCGCGGGAATCGAACAAAAGTCTCATCGACGACGTGTAGAGCTTGGCTCCAACGACTCTAATGACTCTTCGCCACCCATTAGTTCCTATAGTTCCCCTCCCACATCTTATTCATCGACACGATTGCGATGTTAAGCAATCACGGTGGTCGATCGCTAGAACTTGTAACACCCTAAAAATACCATACCAGTTTCAGAATATGTTTAGGGTATAAAATAAAGTAAATGAAATTTTTCCGAAATTTAAATCTTAAGAACAAAAAAAATATACATGAGAAAATTTATAGGAAATTCGAATAAATTTGGTAAAAATGTGAATAGAGACTTAGGGTCATAAAATGAAAAAATGTAATTACACCAAAATGTAAATGAAAATGAAAAGTGAAATGAAGTATTAAAATGACAAAAATAGAAAAGTGGATTTAATGAAGGCCAAACAAGGCCTCATGGAAGTACTTAAAGAGCATCTCGGCGGTGGAGCGAAAAAATTTAGGCTCCCCGAAAACACAACTCAGCATGCTCGGCGGTGGAGCTATTTCCCAGCCAAAAAATGGCTGTGAAACGATTCTGACTAAATTTAGGCAAAAATAGGTACAGCGGTTCATGATAAATAAAAAAGGAAGATGAAAATCCTAAAATAACCTCAATAATTTGAACTTAAAAACATCCGTTGGAGCTCTCAGATGACCGTTGGAGGTCCATATTTTTTTTTATAAAAATGGAGCTCTACAGATAACCAGAAAGCAAAAACACGAGGAGCAAAAATTTAGAGATTTCTCTCAAAGCAAAAAAAAACCGCAAGGCACACTGCAGTTTGAACCCCAAAAAAAACCAACAAAAACCCGGCTTTTGAACCACCGAAGTCCAGTTTTTGACGGCCAAAAAATACAAAAGATTTGAAGAAATTTCGAACTTTCTTGAAAGACTCAGCGACCGTAGGCCCACTTCTGTAAGATCTTAAACGGCTGGACCCAAATATATATGTTGATTCATTTATAGTGTTTTGAGTGATATAAATGAATGAAGGGTATATGATGTAATTATTAAAGAAAATCCAGGTAAAATTGGAATGAATTTAGAATACCATATAAATTTAGATCTTTAGCTACGGAGATGCTTTAGCTAAAAAGTGTGAATCTGAGTCGGCTTTTAGGGCGAATTTGGCTTTGGATCAGTAATTTGGATGGCTATTGGAGATGCTCTAAGACCACGTTTGGTCTTAGGATGCCCATTGGGCAAACGTGTTGAGAGAGAAAAAGGGAGAGAATTTAGGACATTTGAATGAGGAGATTTGTACGTGCTCCGTGAAAATCAAAGGCTAAAGTGATCAAAAACAAGGAGGAACCTTGGTATTGAAGTTTAAAAGAGATTTGAGGTAAGACTCAAACCCTAAACCCCTTTTATTTGTGTTTGAGTTGGGAAAAACCCCAAATGTGGATAAAAAGAGTTTTGTTTTGGTTGTAAATGAGTTTTGAGGTTGTGTTGGATTGAGTTTTGAAGAGTATTGTTGGTTAGATTGGTTTTGTGTAATGTTTGTAAAAGGGAAATGTTGGGTTTTCAAAGGAAATGCTGTTAAAATTTTGTCAAAACCCCTATTCTTGTTTTGGCTATAGATTAAGTTATAATCATCCAAATGAAGTGATTCTAACTGGTAAAGAACCATAAGATATAGGGCTACAAATGTATAGAAGGTACTAGGAGCAAATTGTAGCTCTAAGGCTCCCTAATATGGGTTTAAAGGTGAGTTCGGGTAGCTCATGGGTATGCTCTGTATTGGGTGTTGTTATGGTGTTTTGGCCATAAGTTGAGTTTCACTCATCCAAATTGAGTGATTCAAAATTCTGGGTAAAATAGACTTCTAAGGGAATAATTTACTTGAAGGAAGTGTACATAAATTGTTATCCCAAAGTGCGAGAAATCTATCAAAGAAGTGGAGCTATGTGTAAACAGTCTGATTACGCACAAATTGGAGTAGTATGGATATAAAATGCAATAACTTGAGTTTTGGTGATCCAAATTGGATGATTCCAATTGGAAAATAAACCTTAGAACCATAGCTTCAAATGAGTGGAAGGGACCATTACCAATTTATGGAGTTAAGACCTCTAAAATTGAGAAAAACAGTAGGTAACTAAGTGAGCTGGGCATACTGACCAGTTTGACATTAAAATTCCGTAACTTGAGTTTGGGTGATCCAAATGAGATGATTCCAATTCCTACTAAAAATAGACTCATAGATATATAATTTTCTTGAAGGAAGAATAAGCAAAATATGGCTCCTTTGTTCCCAAAAATTTTTTCAAGTGAAGGAGTATTAGGTAGACATCAACCCTAACCAAAAACTCCTAGAATAACCGACTAATATGTGATTGTCATTGTATTTGAATAGGGGCTAATGAGGAGGCAAGCCCGCTTTGAAGTCGAGATTTCGAAGATTGGAATCAAAGCGACGATTTTTGGTTTGTTCTCAAACCCCTCTCTACATTCTAAAATATTTGAATATTCTGAAATGATTTGAATTTTGGGTATGATTATTAAGAAAGTGCATATTGATTTGTGTTTGGGAAATTATTTGTTGTTTTAAGTGATTTGAGATGCTTGTGAAGCAATTTGCATAAGAAGAATTGCATGAATGTGAAAATGTTCTATTTGCATACAAATGTATATATATACTATTGTAAATTGTATTGAATGATTTTAATGTCTTTAAAAGAATGTGAATCGTTAAAATTCTAATTAAGGATAAATTAGTATACCAATAGAGTGAACAAAACGTACTATTGTGGCATCTAGTCCGTAGCCAGTGAGGACAATATCGAGTAGTGTACATGCTTAGAAGTACATATTTTATAAAAGCGTGTTTACAGGCTGTGACCCGACGGGGCCAGTGCAGGTGATTACGTTATCTTTGTGCAGAAGCATAGGTTAAATTCGATAGAGGCTAAAATGCAAAATGATAATGAGAATGAAAAAGTGCATGATTTATAATCCCAGATGATTTATTTGCACATGAAAATGCATAGTTTAGGGTGACCAATGAATTGTAATTGATTAAATGGAAATATATCTTTTATGTATGTATTGTCTTTGCATTGGTCATTTAAGAGAATCTGGCTGTTAATAGTATAAAATTAAAGTTTGATTTAAGTTGAATAAAGAGAGAATCGTATGGGAACTACTAAGCATGAAAATGCTTAGCACGTTATTTTGTCATCGTGCGAGTACCAAGTAAGAAAGTAGGGACCAGTCATTTGGCGCGGTCAGATCAAATGGGGCGGAGTATAAGTAAATGCTACATCTATGCATATCATTCAATTCATGATATTTTGTAACTATTTTGCATTGAATTCAATGATGTAAAAGCCTTCATGAGAAGAATATAATTTTGACTCATTTTGTTTTGGATATTTATGGAATGTGTTTTAAAAAGAGGCGAACTCTAAGAATATAATTTTGTTAAATGTAAATGTTTATGGGCCTACCGAATTGAAATCGCTTCAGCATATATTTGAAAGTGTTTATACGAAATGGAATGTCGGCCTAAACGGTTATTTTGTTTTTGTATATGTTTTGGTAAATGAACTCGACTAGCAACCCGGACTCGATTCGGATCCACTAATCGGGTCGGGCCGGGAATGGGGGTGCTTCTGAGGCTGATTTCTTCATTGGCGTCAGATATGGAGAAGACGGGAGAAGGAACAAGCAAAGGCGGATAGGGAATTTCAGGTTGCGCTAAGCACCTCTAGCAGTAACGATCATCCTACGGGCCCGAGGTAGAAAAAGGCCTGATCTTGGTAAAGGAGGCAAGCGTAAGGTGCGAATAAGCAAGGCACGGACCGTTCAACGATAAAAGAAAAGGCCTCGTCCCTAACGTTCGGATATCGACAGAGACGACAAGTCTTCTAGCGGCTCGCTAAACCCTCGAGGCGAAAGCAAAGGGCGGATCGGGCGAGACACTCGCACCACCTACGTTTCAAGCGACACAATAATGGCTACTCAATCCAGACAGGGAAGAAAGCGAATTCGAGTGTAAAGCCCGGTAAACCGGCACCGGAAAGCGAGTATGCAATACCCACGGGCGTGGTGCCGGTCATGCCGTTAGTATATCCCGCCTTCGGTACAGCAACGACACCCTACATGCCACCTATAGCAATGATTCGAAGTCCCGACGACATGCTCTCCTCCCCCCTAGGGCGACACATCCTCGACTATGAAGCGCCTACTTGAGTTTGTCATTCAACTTTCATTATGTTTGGCGGTTCCTCTTACGACCCATATGATCACATGTTCCATTGAATGCAGCGGTGACCTTACTATGCAAAGTTTCGGCTGGCTATCACGTTTGCGCTAGCCTGGTTTCCACGAAGCTCAGCGAAGCTCGATAAACACGTTTAATGAACTTTGGGGGCATTCATCCACCAGCATCACGTATTCGATGCGTTAGAGGAACATTAGTTCCGCTATAAACTATTTGAAACGCATGAACCACGAGTCCATACGGAGACTGCGAGGAGGTTCGGCCCGAATTTGTCCGACAAATAGAATTTTACAACATGGATGCGGTCCTTGAGAATTACAGGATAAACGGGCCATCGACCCCTTCTTCCTTTCATATCCTTGGACTCGCCGGCCCAACAATGGAAGAAGAAGAGTTATATGAGGCGGGCGAGACCGATTACTCAACATTTGGAGGACAATATCAAGCGGCTTAACCAGGTAGTCGTGATCACAAGCCAGCCGGTTGAGAAAGAAAAGCCAAAGGGAAAGAAGCCATCCAAGGAAGGTCAGAATGGAAACCAGAAGCAACCTTGAGACCAATCTCATAAGAAAAGAGAGCCCCCACAATTCACTCCCCTGAACATCACAAATGCAAAAAGGATGTTGCCTTATTCGAACTACGGTTTCAAATGGCTGCACCCATCGAAGGAAAGATCCCACTTAAGAGAAACAAACCACGATACGATTATCGTAGGGACCGTGGGCATGAAACCAGCCGTCTTAGAAGTTTGAAGTTCTGCGAAGAGCACGATCAAGGCGGGACACCTACCTTAGGGAAGTTGATCAAGGAGTGGAGTCGGGGCAGCCCATAGGGAGAATTGTAGCCAGTTAGGTGCCTCTGTCAGAGCCCAGACCAGCCATAAATTATATACTAGGCGGCCCGGCTGAAGATTAGTATCAATCAAAACGATAACAAAATAGACTCGTTAGGGCAACCACGGTTAAGGCTAGGGTGAATGACGTCCACGCTGAAGCATCTGAGGATAAGTTAGACGATAGATTGGCCACATATCCTTTCCTCCAGTTAACTGAAATAGGGTCATTGTGCCTCACTACGATGCCCTAGTACTCACCCTCTATATTAATGGTTTTGATGTGCATATGGTACTGGTGGTCCAAGCTGTGTGACAAACTTACTCCAACTCCCGGCCTTCACACAGATGAAGCTTTCTAGCCCATTTATCTTTGAATTCAGCCACATTTCAATTCTCTATAAACTAGCAGACAGCTTTACATGACGTTGGGAGATGTCACACTCCCTTTGAAAGCTGGGGCTAGTCACTCAGCGGGTTTTGTTCTCAGTCATTGAAAACTTGGGGCCTCATAATTCCATAGTGGGTTGGACCTGGCTGCACTCCATGAAGGTAGTGCCGTCAATGTACCACCAAATGGTGAGCTATTTGACAAGTGCGGGCGAATTCGACTGGTGGTCGATGGTGGTGGTAGAAATGATGGTAAGTGGGCGTGTATGTAGACTACAGCGGTCTCGATAAAGCATGTCCTAAGGATGGCTTCCTACGCGCGTATAGATCAAATTGTGGATACGGCGGTAGGGCATGACATCTGTCGTTTACGGATGCCTTCTTCGAATACCATCAGTTCCTATGCACTCACGAAGGAGAAAACGACTTTCATCCACCAGTTGTATTGCTAGCGTAATGTCGTTTGGAATGAAAAGCATAAAAACTTATCAAAGATGGTATTTAGGATATTCCAACCCCTAATAGGCAAATCCATGGAGGTTTATATCAATGATATGCTCGTAAAATCCAAAGAACGCCCCGACCACACAACGCATTTACAAGAAACCTTCGAGTTGTTGTGAAGACATGGCATGAAACTTAACCCTTTGAAATGCGTGTTCGGAGTCAACTTGGGGCAAATTCCTGAGTTTTATGGTAACAAAGAGGGGGATAGAGGCTAATCCCATCCAACTCAAGGCCATAATGGATTCTTAGACCCCCACTTTTAGAAAAGGGGTACAACAACTGACTGGTCGGCTGGCAGCCTAGGGGCTATTCACATCTCGCTTCACAGATCGATTGAAGCGGATTCTTTGCCACCACAAAGGGAGCCCGAGCGCTCTTGGAATTAAGAATGCGATCAGGCTCTTACAAATCAAACAATATCTCATTGAACCACCCGTTCTTGTTAGCCCTGAAGCAAGGGACACACTTTATATTTACTTAGCAGTCTTTGAAATCTCGGTGAGAGCAACATTGTTCAAAGACGAAAATCGAGCTTGAGAGATCCATATTCTTTGTAAGTAAGTCCCTATCGAGGAAACTCAATATACAGCCTCGA
This sequence comes from Tetrastigma voinierianum, assembly GCA_016808115.1. Classification (NCBI taxonomy): domain Eukaryota; kingdom Viridiplantae; phylum Streptophyta; class Magnoliopsida; order Vitales; family Vitaceae; genus Tetrastigma; species Tetrastigma voinierianum. Next base: position 160,962 of record JAEQBH010007885.1, on the reverse strand, counting down.
GCAAGCGGCAGCTCCGGGTAAACGCTAAAAACTTCATCCCTACTTCCAAGCGCACCCTATCATTGTACTCACCAACCTCCCTTTAAGGAGCATTATACATAAGCCCGATCTATCGGGGCGGATGGCTCGGTGGGCGGTTGAGCTGAGTGAGTTCGGTATTCAATATAAACCTCGTATGGCGGTGAAGGGGCAAGTACTAGATGACTTTTTAGCAGGGTTCCCTCGATGGAAAGCGAGTCGACAATCGGTTGGTGGACCTTGAATGGATAGCACTTTAAAGACGGATGGGAGGCGAGGCTGGGTTTGTGACTTGAAGCTGACCGGGAAATAATAGAACATGCCATACATTTGGATTTCCTACTTCCAACAAACGAGGCCAAGTGTAGGCAATAATATGGGCTCGACCTGCAATCTCCGTATCCTTAGAAAAATCATCATAAGGAAGCGACTCTCGGTGGTGGTGGGGCAGGTAAACGAATATGAAGAGACCAGCGTATCCAGTATGTGAGTCTAGTCAACCTACGGTTGGAAGCCGTGGCAGCGCCAGTTTGGAGCATGAAATTCTAATGAAAGCGGACGGCTTTGGCGGTCGTGGCCAGCGTCTACCAATAAAGAAAGCGGTGCTCCTGCTAGGTGTATTGCTACCAGCCGGAGCCTAGAGCCACTACCAACCGAGTGAATGAAATAGACAAAACAGGCCCTTCTTGGATGACTCTAATAGCCCGCTATTTGAGTTAAGAGAGCTAACTTGGGATAACAGGAGTTGAGCCCATAAGATCAGTCCCGAGATGAAACTCAGTTCTCCTCATTAACTATAAAAGCGGTCCATGAAATTTAGCCACACATCTTCGCCTCGCTCCACGGCGGGGACAATACGTAGTGGTAGAGACTCCATGATGGGATATACGGGAAATCATCAGCGGCAAGGCGGCACATAGGAGGCTCATACCCAAGGCTACTATTGGCTGACCATGTGTGAGGATGCCGCTGCCTATGTTAAAAAGTGTAACCGTTGCCAACGACAAGCTCTTGTCTTGAGCTCCGGTCTAGGTTAACAGCCATAACAAGCCCTGACCCGCCGCTCGAGTGGGGTATTGACATAGTTAGGCCTTGCCTACCTTAGCTTAGAGGAAGAATTTGTTCTTGGTTGCCCACCAGGCTAACCCGACCAAATGGATAGAGGCCGAAGCCTTCGCATCCATCAAAGACAAAGAGGTCGTTCAGTTTATATGGAAGAACATTGTGTGCAAGTTCGGAATACTCCAATCTATTATAACCGACAATGGGCCGCAATTCGATAGCCGGGTATAGAGGAACTTTTGCAGCGAATTGAAAGTAAAAAACCTATGCTTGACCCCGCGGTACCCGCAAAGCAACGACTAGGCGAAAGTGTCTAATAGGGCCTCTATCAGCTACGAAAAAAGGCTGCATTGACCAGAAGGAAAGTGGGTAGAAGAACTACCAGGAGTATTATGAGCCTACAGAACAACCAGCCGGAAGTTGATGGGGGAATCACTGTTCGCCCTCACATACGGGATGAAGGCTATTGTCCCCATAGAAATCGAGATGCCCACCATTCGATAGATGTTCTGGGAAGCGAATGTTGAAGGTATAACGAGACTGGAGCACAGCGGGACGAGCTCACGAGAAGCGGCGGTTGTACTCATAGCATCATACCAGCAAAGGCTGGAAAACTTGCACAACTGACATGTAAAGCCGCGAACATTCAAAGCTAAGGAGTTAGTCTTAAGAAGGATCTTTGAAAACACAGCCAACCTAGCAGACAGGAAGTTCCAGGCCAATTGGGAAGGACCATACAGGGTGGTTCGAGTAGGGACAATCGGGTTTATGTTGAGCAGAAGCCGGATGGGAGCTGTGTGTTCCCGAGGATGTGGAATAGCTATGCATTTAAGTATTATCAATAGTGTATTCTTTTGAGGAGATTATCATCAATATAAATTATCCATTACACATTTCACTCTTAAAACTCACCAATTCTTTCTAAAAGTCAGGATGGTTTGTTGTCTTCTTTGGCATTCTAAAAGTTCAGATATGATTGTTGTCCTGCGGGCATTCTAAAAGTCCAGATATGGTTATTGTCCTATTGGTATTCTAAAAGTCCAGATATGGTTGTTGTCATGTTGGCATCTACAAGGTCGGATGTAGTTATTGTCTACGGCTTCATAAAAGTCGGGTATAGTTTGTTGTCTGATGACATTCCTAAAGAGATCGGATATGGTTGGTATTCTAAAAGTCCAGATATGGTTGGTATTCTAAAAGTCTAGATATGGTTGTTGTTCTGTTGGCATTCTAAAAGTCAAGATTTGGTTATTGTTCTACTGGTATTCTAAAAGTCCAGATATGGTTGTTGTCTTGCTGGTATCCTAAAGGTTTAGATGTGGTTGTTGTCCTGTTGGTATTCTAAAGTTTAGATATGATTGTTGTCCTTCTAGCATTCTGAAAAGTTCAAACATGGTTGATACCCTGTTGGCACATAAAAAATCTAGACAAGAAAGTTCAGATATGGTTGTTGCCTTGCTGGCACTATCAAAATAAAAGAAAATGGAGCAGTGTATGGCTTTTATCAAAGCATGACTCATATTCTGCTGGCGCCTCTGTATTTCTTTAAAATGCGTTGAAGAGCGCCAAGGGTTATAGGGAATAGTATGCATTCTAGTGGCAAAACAACGCCCCTTACAAAAATCTCTTAAAATAACCCAAAACTAATATAAGGGAGTGAGTTAGCCCTGCTCCTCAACGACGACGCCCTCCATTGAATCCTTCACGGTTTCGACCAGATGTACCTCTGCAGCCTTGGCTTCCACGGGTGTTAGGGTCGGGGGGCACCCTAGATTAGCAAAAAACTCTGGAATAAGTGGGTCGGCAGAATTAGGCATGCCATCCGGAATCCTTGGTTGGTCATCGCAGATGCCATGTTTGAACGCATAGCATTCGTAGCCATAAGCAAACATATGATCCAGGGCTTTTTGGTAGTCTTCCACCATGGCTTCCTTGTCCTTGCCCGCATGGGAATGAAGAGTAGACACTTCATCTCTGGACGTTGCTCAACCGTCGGATGAGCAACCTCAGCCTCCAGCCCGCGTCTGTTTTCCTCCGTAGCCGCCAAGGCATCTCGGACCCTAGTCAGGTCATCCTCTACCCTTGCCTTGGCCTCGCCAGCTCCTACAGCTACCAGACGAGCCACCCTAGCCTCTTGCTTGGCCTTGTCCCTTTCTTTCTCCCCCAGTTCAATCTTCTCCGCATTGTCTTTGGCTTCTTGCTTCCATCGTTTTGCCTTGGATTCTCCTTGGCAAAAGAAGCATCTAAGGCCTGGTGCTTGGAGACAGCTGATTAGGCATAAAGTTGTGATCTCTCGATGTCATCTAACCGAGACTAAAACTCCCTATGCTAGCGGGCCATATTCCGAATGGCCGTCATATCTTGTAAAGGAGAAGTTAGAACGAAATTATTAAACATAAATAGTAGCCAAGTAAAGCAGCACGTACCAGTTCGGTTGATCGGTGAAAATCATGGTTGCGAATGAACATCCGAGATCCTCGACCCTTAGGTGGAAAGCCTCCTTATTAATAGGCGAGAATAGGATGGAATCTTGCTGCGCACGTAGCCGTTACTGGAGCAATTAGAATAGAGGTCGCGCATATGCACAACCGGAGGCTCTGCCTTATTAAAGGGGCTCTAGCAGTGAATGATCTCCCGCTCACCCTTTAGATCAAGGGCAACCATGCCTGTCGGGGGGTGGATCATCTCATAAGGAGGAACGTACGTGCTTAGTAGCACTTGGTCAAGCGGCCTTCTCCTGCTAGATATGGTATTTGCAAGCTTGGGCGGGGGTAGCGGGGTAGCAGCTACACCTAAGGGGGACACCTCACCAATTTCGTCAACATTAGGACCCCTAGTAGGGATCCCCTTCTCTAGAGGCGCACTAACCCCATTGGGGGTGCCCTCCAAAATCGGCTGATCATTGGTAGCTCAGTTGGGGGAGTCCACTTCAGGTGTGCCGATCATACAGGCCTTTTCACGACGAAGAGCGCGGGCGCTTCCCGTGAAAACAAGGGTGGACTCATCCTGCAGTCCAGCAACCCTCTTCTAGCATCCGTCACGTAAACGGTGGCAAACATAGACATCTTCTTTTCCTCGATAGACTCATTGTGGCAAATCATGCTGCCGATCCACAAAGCCTTCAACCCCGAGTCGGATTTACTTTAGTTTGTGAGGCCACTCTTCCTATCTCGTTCCTTCTTCAAGCGGGGCGCAGTACGTGGACTTGGGGGTACAGGTGACTGACGAGACCTCGCTAAGGCCCTTGTGGCGACCTCAGTTTGGTGTTCTGGTGGCTCAAGCGCCTAGAAGTACTCGGGTAGGACTTATAAAGGTCGGCGGGGCAGTGCCTCTCCTTCGAGAGGAGGAGGCGGTATGAGCTACGGGTGGCAGTGAGGAACGGCCTTGATGATGTAAGGAAGGCACAGGCAGCCAGCTCTCTCAAGTTCCTTGTCGTCAAGAGAAGCTCATGATTACGCTCTGCCTCTATTATCTTCAGTAGTCGTTTGATGTTCTCTAGGGCGTTCTCATCAGGTTGACTAGCGGAGCCTACTTCACGCTTGGATAGCATTAGGAAAAATAGTGTGTGTCAAAAACACGAATCATCTGCGGAACATAGTTGCGACCGAACTAAGACCAACTTGGGAACATGAGAGGTCGATTCACATCGAGAAGCCTAAGTCGGGCATCTTGTACCATGGGCCCTACCAGGGACAAACGCCCTTGGCTTACATCTTGGGGAATTACGACGACAGGTTACAAATTATAGGCTGGGGACGTGGTAGGCGGACAAGCCGGCCGGTCCCCCGACTCAGCGTATAGACAAAACATATCTCCACCAGTGAAATAGTCAGCTGGTAGAGAAAGTTAAGCACACTACAACCCATTAAAATTCGAAAAACATTAGGATGAACAAGCGAGGGAGGAGCTTAGGTGACGTGTAAGAATTGCTTCACCCGGCGGCTTGACACGGGAATCAAAGTCGATTCTTAATTTCTCTGAGAGTGAAGTAGACGGCGCCTCCCTTTATCCCTCTGATGAAATTAGTGACTCGTCAGAAATGATTCTAAGCTAATGCCATAAGGGACTCGGCGAAAGGACCTCAGTTCCTCCATGGACATAGAAGACACTAGAGTACGCTCCACCCAGTGGCGACTCTCACCCACCACTCATGTACCGTGACTTGATCGGTGGAAGTCACCATCTTGACACTCTCACCATCCTTCTATAGACAAACAAGAACGGGGATCGGCTCGAGGATCTCTTGGCTTAAGCTTGATCGCGGGACCGACACCTTAGAATGGGGAGCTTCACGAGGCTAGTGGGGCCTTTGCCCGGGTTGGGTATGTCTAGAACGTTGCATCTGATTAGTTGTTGAAACTATAGACGATTGAAAAGCGCGCATTCAAAACAATCCTTACAAACAAAATCAAAAGTAAGAACCCATCAGGAGATTGAAAATGGTCTGATATCTTCAACGGCTCCTTCACCAAAATCTTTAGGAGGGTTACGGGCGCTCGAAAAGTTATGGGCAAAAGTTTACGAATAATGACAAGAAAATATGTAGCTTGCACCCGTATCCTTATAGGCCAGAGGCATGAGCAAGTGCGTGCGTCTTGCCGATAGATGACCATAATATCGGAGGCGTTCTCCCTCTCCCCCTACGTAGTATTCCTGTTTCATTTGCTAGGGCACTTAAAAACAAATAGGCTCACATTAGTGACACTCGGCTCTTTGGATCAGCCCTCGACCTTATGGGCTAAGTCACCTCTTGGATGTTGGGCTGATTTGCCTTTCAAAGCGGCCCGGGCTAGAGTGGCGGAGTGCGGAATACAGCGAGGCGACCCTAGTCGGCATACCACGAAGAATGTTTAATGCCGCAGTATGCCCAGAGCGAATCTTGTTAAAGTGCTGATAAGCATCAATGGTTACACAAAACAAAAACAGATGTGTCTAAACAACCATGATAGACCCATTACAAATACGTCCAGGCAACCATGTCAGACTGATCATCAAAAAAAAAGAAGGGTCTGAGACGCTTTGCTTGAAGGCTCTCTAGAGACGCTTTGCTTGAAGGCTCTTAACTCGGCCCATTACACCTTGTGCTGCTCCTCCGGGTGCCAACACGAGGGCTTTAGCTGACATGGGCGCCCCTCACGAAAGAGGGGCGTTAGCATAATCGAGGCCCCTTGTCCGTGACCTCGACGATCTACATAAGGCTAACAGAGACGAAAAGGTGGCGTTGGCATGTTGGAGGCTCCGTCTAGGACACTTGATGGTCGGCCACCGGACATCTGCTCCTTCAAACACACAATATCCATTAACAACGAATAGATTTGTGAGACATGGCGCCGCCATGCTTATACTTTGCCGGCCTATGGGCGGGTGGGAAGAAATCATAATAGTGAAGAGAGGTTTTGTGTAACGAAGAGGAATCGGGTGCGAAACCGTAAAGCTTAGAGATTGACCCATATATATAGAGGTGGAACCTCGAGAGGCGATCATCTACCATTGGGACATCACATGTCATTGTAGCAGTGGGCAATATGCGCATTAATATCTACAATTCTCATACTTAGGGTCCGAAACAGTGTTTTCACACATTTAGAAGAACATGATCATAGTCGAAGAAAAATGGGGGCATTGAAATCACCCAGTGGCCTTTGGACCCGACCGTGTCGATAGGCTAGCTCCGTGTAGGCCAGCGGCACAACTTTGTCGCATGAGAGATCACAAACGAATTATTTTAAAGCAGTAGAACTGAATGCAAGCTTGATATTTGTTAAATTAGGTACCTACTACCACCTTATCTTGTAATACCCTGCCTCTCTTCTCTTCTCTTCTTTTCTCTTATCTTCTCTTCTCTTAGTATACATGCACATAGGCCCTTTTTTTCTCTCTTCTTTGTCCTTCTACAATCATCATTCCGGCTTAGTAGTACTAGTGGTACTAGTGTCTAGTGCAGCACCTAAAGTTTTGAATATAAAATTACATCTATCTTTATCATGTTGATTAATTAGAAGGACCTAAAGTGAAGATGATAGAAATTTTGATGTTATATTTCTATTCTAAAATTGGGAATTTAGGATATGAGTTTGCTGGCATATGCAAAAGAACACGTAGGGGGTGGGGTTAGTGTCACGCTACTGAAGTTAATGATGAGAAAAAACAGGAAGACTCATTTATGGAGGTCCCAAGTCAAGCAATGCTGCTGGAAGAGTTTGAGATGCTTACAAAACGTTGTCCACTCACTCTCTCTCTCTCTCTCTCTCTCTAGATAGATGGAGATAACTCTGTTATATGGTTATTTATATGGAGATGACCTTCACCCAATGAGGTGAGAACCTCAAAATGTGAGATTATTTTTAACTAAAAAATAAGTAAGACTAATTAAAAAAAACCATTCAAACTATAAATTATTCCTATCAATTATCCCTATTATAAATTATGTGATTTTCTAGGAATCATACCAAAAATTCAAGGATTAAAAACTTGCTGATTTTATTAAAATATTACCAAATGTTGATTAAAATTTTAAGGGTTAGGGGCACAAATCTAAGTAAAATTGGTGAAAATCTGTCAAAATATTATTATGGTTATGTTTGTTTCTTTTAAGTGCTAAGAGAAAAATACATAAATATTAGAAAAATATTTTCTAATTTTGTTTTCTGTATGAGAAAAAAAGTTATAAATTCATATATTTTAGAATTATTTAATTTTAATATAAAGATGAAGAAATAAGTGAAATAAGTTTGAAATATCAAATACAATAATTTATTGTTTTTTAAATTTACCTTTTATTTTTCCTCATTTTTCTCTTATTTTCCCTTTATCTTCTTTATGTTGCATTTTCTCTCATATTTCTTGAAAACTAAACACAACTTATAATCTAGGATAGAAATATGATCGCTGATGATTTTTGTTTTTGCATTTGTTTTACTATTCTTTAAAATATTCACAACCTTATTCTTCCTAGATTTAACAGTTAATTTCAAATCATTTCAAAAAAAAAAAAAAGCAAATTAATTTCGGAATGAAAATAAATCCAATGACAGAAATGTCACACTTTCATCCAAACCGCCTTTTTTTTTTGACATTTATTCCATCACTTGGAATAACAATGCCAATAAGTCTGATCTTTCATATGTAGTATATATATCTATATAATCAAACCCCAATGTCTCATTTTATATGTTTTCATTATTATTTTTGTTTAAATATTAATTAAGAAATATGTAACTTTAACTTCCACAAAATTATGGATTTGAGATGGATTTCACAATTTACCTGGTTGAAGGGCTGGGGCTGGTTTCGGACGTGGGCATTTTTCCATATTTCCTTGTCGGAGATCCAGAGCATCCCTGACTAGCCCCCTCTTCTCATTAAATCTAATACTTAGTTTCTTATATCAATATAAACAATAAAATACAAAATTACCATGAGGTTCTATTATCATAAGTGTTTGTAAAAGATTTCAAATAACTCTAAAGTTTACAGGCTGAAGTATCTCGTCTAATCCCATTGAGGAATGTCGTCCGGTGCATCTAACGAAATTCGAATCGGTGATCGTGGGAAATGCTTAAAACTGGATTAACTGAGCTACACTCAGAATTAAAAATAGAATAACTAAACAGAATGAGACTCAGCATCACATGCTTTTGAGAAATTGAACTAGTCTCTCTGATACTGATTGTTGGGATTCGTTCAAACCTTCTTCATGTCTTCATCTTAATTATCATCATCATTTTCAAGAATCACATGGATCATACTTCTTCAGCTCAAGTCCAGTATAAAATGGTTTCTCTCGGACAGCCACTTGGATTCTATCACCATCTTTCAACATAAAGACTAGTCCTTTGAAGTCCAGGAAACGGCACAAGTAGAGCTGATCTTCATTTGTGTCAGTAACTCCCTCTAATTTCAGAGTAGTAGTGTGTACTGCCTTGTCGTCGTTCCGCCTGAAGAGCTTTGCTTGAACATCCACTATGACTGGGACATTTTCACTGTAAGCATCATGCATTTGAGGGTTGCCGAGACACAGACCACAACACCTATGATCACTGGTAACTTTAGGTTTCTGTGACTTGAGAAACAAGGGACTTCTTGGACAAACCAATTTGGGATTTCACTTCCTGGGATACTCAGATTGTATAAATGCTTCAATGTAACCTGCATTCTCAAAGAAAACCCATGAATAAACAACCTTTTTATGTATGCATCCGAACAAAATTTTGTCAACACATATCAAACATAAGGCTACTTTGCATATACAGCTACAAAACTCAGACATAACTAGTATAATGCATGGTTGAACTGCATGTGCTCCAGGGCAAATCTCTACAGAAGATGCTGCAGAGTTGAGATATTAGGAGGAGAGATGAAAATTGGGAAATCGTGCACTAGAGCTAGGAAAGGCAGCTATTTATGAGACCTGTGAGGTGTACAAAATGCACCCTGTCATAGCCTTATCTTGTCATGTACCCAAGCAATATGGCTAGCTTAATGGCTGCCACATCTAAGATCCTAAAACATTCATGCCACCTTTTCTTAGTTGATGACAACAAGGGGTAGTTCAGGAAATTCAAATTTAGCAGTCTCAAACCACCTGGTCATCATCATGTAAATCTCGTTAGCCATTACCACTTCATGCTGTGGAAAAAAAGATCCACAGGGTGGATTTCTCCCTTGTGCTGTTTCAGAACCACTCGACTTTCAAGATGGTGAATAACAAGGTGAGCCTGTGTTCAATTCAAATGGCATGCACCTAGGTTGAAATTATACACCTTGTTCTAGTGTGTATATGCAACCTATGTTCAAGCTGGTGAATAACAAGGTGAGCCTATGTTCAATTGAAATTATATGAAGACAAATCAACGAATTGCACCCTGACAAACACTTCTCTTATTGGTGATGTCTGAAAGACATTTAGGCTTTATTGGAAACCTAGAAAATAGTAAGGAAATAAAATAGAAAGGAAAAGTGGAAGGAAAGAAAATATGAAGGAAAATAAAAAATACATTTAAACTTAATAAATTAATTCTATATATTTATTCAAACTCAATTTTTTTTGTTTTTCTCTATTATAATAGAACTGAAATTTCAAAGTATGTAAAATTTTTTGAGAGTTTTTTAATATATTTGATTTTTAATATTTACCAGATAAGCAAACATAAGAAAATGTTTTATTGTTTTTTCTTTTCTTAGTATTTTGGGTTTAAACGAGGCGACCTGTTTAGTTCGCGAAAATTTTATTTCTATCCGAAAATTCGAATATGAAAATTTTGTGTAATTACAGCCATTTAGTTTTTAGAAAATACGTTTAAATGCTTGAATTTGATTGAAAATAAAGAATAAGAAAATCCGTTTTGTAAAACAATTTTCTTGAAAATGAAGTTATAAAATATTGAAAATAAAATCCCTTGTTTTCGATTTAATTCGAAAACAAGGAAAACGATAAAAATAGTTTGATTCATATATTTTTTTGATCGGTAGTTTTAAGTTCGTATATAAAATGTTGAAAATAGTGAATTCATTTTTCTTTGTTTTCAAATTTTGTTTTATCCCCAATTAAATGGCTAAACGTGTTTTCTTTGTTTTGAAAAGCTTGAATAAAGAAAGCAAAATTTTACCTACTCTTAAACGGGGCATAGTGATTTTTAACATATCATTGTGTCCTCCGAACCTCTATATGATCATGTTAGCCTAGTGTCTTTTTCGCAGCCTCTTAAACCTCTTAGTGGTTTTTAGAAATATGACATTCACGCTTAATGCAGATTCATGGTATACAATCATGTCACCACTAGGAAGCCATTTTGTTGCAATTTAACCCCTCAAAAGTGATCAACTTTCCTATTTCTGACGTACACCATTAAAATGCTAGCCTTAAATAGACAGCTAGTGCATTCTATTTTAGAGCAAGCACGATCTGAGCAGGAATGCTGTGTTCTAGCAACTTTGTTTTCATCAATTGTGGGGATAAACAACAACTAGATAATAAGAAAACCACATTCTAATTTTTAACAATGAAGGGGGTAGAGAAAACAGTAATATTAAGATTTGGCACTAATTTCAGCATCCAGAGCAATTCAGATAGATGAGCTTACGAGGACAGCGAGATCATGGCTAATAAAGTGGCACAATTTGAAATCAGTGCCACATACTGAGAGAAAGCTATCAATCCAGATTGAAAATAGCAGAAACAAAACTACAGCCTCTAAAGAAGAGCTGCAGTAACCGCCCAAGAGGAATTTTGATTACCTTTGAAACAGTATAACCTTGTCGTCAAGGGAAGGCGAAAGGTTGCTGTGTACTGGCGCTTTCTGTGCTTTTCTCTTTCTCCTTGTGGTTCCTCTTTGTATACCCCCTGTATACTTCTGGGAGCCTTGCTCTTTTTTGCTCAATATACTGCTTTTATTGATAAAAAAAAAAAAATTAATCTAGAGGAAGAAGGTAGAGGAGAAATCTGGGTCTTGGCAGCAGCAATAAAAAGGATCTTATTCTACTCTTATACCATGTCAAAACACAAGAAACAGACCTGAAGGAACCCACTCTTTCATACTTGTGTACTACAATGATATCTAAAGAAAATTTAAAATCACAGAAGTATAAGGAATTATATAGATATTAGAACCTTCTTATTACAAGGGTATCTAATAATATTTTAGTAAGGTTATTCTGACTATATGCAATGCGTGTTTGCATGGAGGGGGAGAAGAGAGGGAGGAAAGAACACACCTTAGTGATTCTACTCTTTAGTGCTGGAAGACATGCATAGCAACCACTTGCATAAAACCTTTTCAATGACTTCAAGTATTCAAGACCTGGAACATCCATTATTTTCTTGCAGTTTGTGAGGTGCAGGTCCTCTAAACTCGTCAAATCTGACAGGTCTGACACACTTTGCAATGAAGAACAATTTGAAACATTCAACTTAGTCAAACTTGAGGGAAGTGGGGGGAGAGATTTGATCTCCTTACAATGGGGCAAAATAAGCTCTTTCAGAACTGAAAGGCCCTCCAAGCTAGATGGGAGGCTGCAAAAATTATTATGACTGAGATTTAAAAATTCTAATGAAGACAACTTCTCAAAATGATCAGAAATCTTGCCAAGATATTTTTCCATGCACGTGCATCAAGGTGCTTTTAGAACAAGATTTGAAAAGACATTGGGAAAGAACGAAATATAGGTTTCTCTTGTTGTATTAGATTTATCCAGCTCTGTATGTTTAGCTTCAAGATCTTGACGTTTTTAGCCATCTTTAATATTCTTAAGTTTGAGCATCCAAATTCTTCCAGGCAATTCTGTCACAGCAGTGCTTTCCATTAGCAAGGAGCACAAATTTTTTAATTTTCCAATTGAAGTTGGTAATCTCTGAAGCTGCTTGCAGTTGTTCAGCTTTAACATTTCAAGTCTTTCCAACTTTCCTATAGACTCTGGCAACTCCATTATTAGAAATTATCCAGGATCAAAGTAGTTAAACTTGACATATTATTGATCTCAGGAAAAGATCTGAACAATTTACAATTCTCCATCTCAAGCTTCTCTAGCATGTTCAAGGAGCCAACCTCGTCTGGTACTGCAGTAAGTAATGTCCCATCCTATGGCACAAAAGCCTAGCCAAGAACACTAATCCTTTAATGGAATCAGGCAGCTTGATCAGTGGTGACAATGATGTAACTTGAAGGTATCTCAAATAGGATAGTGAACGAATTGAAGTTGGAAGTTCTTTGTTGAACTATAACCAACAAAAAGTTCTAATAATGATCGAGAGCATACCAGCAGAATCAGAGATTGAAGAGAGAGGGATCTACACACATTAAACTTAGTCTCTCAAGGTTTGTCAGAGAGCCAATGGAATTGGGTAGTTCTTCTAAAGCAGAGCCATCAAGGGAAAGCTCTCTCAGGGAACTTAGCCTCCCCATGCAATCAGGTAGTCGCTTTAATGAGGAACAATTATTTAATCTGAATTTCTCAAGTTTCTTCAGACGGAAGATTGAATCAGGTAGCTTGACTATTGCTGTTTCATCAACACGAGAGCTCTATTAAGGCGTCCTTACTGCTCATGTTCTCATAGTAATTCTTTCAGTTTGTGCAACCTGAGAGTTAGGTTCTCCAAAGATGTCTCAATCCAGAAACATCACTCGGAAATTCTATGAGGTTTGAGCAGCTCATCAGATTCAAGTGAAGCAATGCAGTAAGATCTCCAACTGATTTATGAATTGTAACCAAAGATAAACAACGCTCAAGAATCAATTTTGTCAATGCCTGATGTCGAGACACATCAGGAAGATTGATCAGACTATTGCATCCACTGAGATTCAGAACCATAAGTTCTACGGCCACCTGTCAAGAAGTGGTTTCTTATATGGTAAACAAAAGAATTATTAAGAAACAAAAATACAGCTGAGAAGTTCTTTGAATTTGGATTAACATGGAAAGAAAAAGGCAGGATAGAAAAGGATATCATTAAAGCTTGAAAGCCGTAAAAGGCACGCCACAAAGATCACTTACAGTTTGCAAGTATCATATTACTGCCGTTACCAACTACTAGTAAAGCAATCCCAATATGTGAATAAAGCATGCAATGTAAAAGCAAATGAAGCCCTCTAACCGTGTTGAAACACGGTGATAAATCCAGCCCTAATTGACAGCACCCTGAGTTATCATTATCTATCATGGTTAAAGGAATTTTCAGGGAGATTTTGAATGGTCACATCCAAACATTCACATGAAAACTGTTAGGATTGACAATGCAAAGAACTTAACTATGAAGTAAGAACCATAACCAACCATGGTTCCTTCCTGGTCAAAATCAAAAGGAAATCCCAGAAAGATTTAAATCACTAGAAATCACTCAATGATTAGAGTGGGTTTGCTGTTCTAAATAAAGATTGTTAAAATTTGAAGACATGGAGAGTGGCTGTTGTTAAAGTTCTATTTTCTTTTAATAAAAAAAATGAGCAGTTTTAACAGCGACAAGTCTTCATCAACTTGGTAGCTGCCACAAGTAAAGAAAATACCTTAAAGGAGAACATAGCTCTTTGTGATTGAACATAAGCTGCAAAAAATTTCCTGGAATTCTGATTAGAACAACATGCCACATTACAGACGACCAGAAGGAAGAGATAGGTCCTATCAGGTTATATATGGTTCTTTTTATGAATGTTGCACATTACAGCTTGTATTTACATATTATAAGCAAAGTTAATTTAGTCACAGAAACGTGCTGTGATTATGGGATTTACCACGGTTGCAGAAAATTCAAAACCTTACATGATTAATTTCAAATCAACACTGAATCATGCCACTGAAAAGTATGACAAAACAATCATTTTAATAGACCTTACTACTCGACATACCTTTTTGCATTGCATTTACCTCATTAGGTATTACTTCCACAGAAAGATCAAGGACAGTAAGTTTCGAGGAGAAAGTAGAAGGAAGAGTTTTCAAAGGACATCCTTTCCATTGTAGTACTTCGAAGCTCAGCAGGAACATTTTGAAATTTCCTCCCAATTGAACATAGTTAATTTAAGTAGTCTTGAGGTAACGGTTTGAAGTGATTTGCACGGGTATCATTTCCCTCTCTTTGTCTGCTCTGTAGCCAAAAATGTTCCTTGATTATTTTTCTTCAGGGACGAAATTGCCTGGTGTATTTGTCTTTTGTTTGGAGGTCCACCTGCGAAGAACTTTCAACACAGGTTTCCTTCTTCTATGAGATTCTAGAGGACAATACCATGATGCTTTCTTGTTCCCTAATAGTCATATATAAAATATTTTAAAAGCTGAGGATGAACCAATTGAAAGAGTAATATAATTTTAGCCCAGCAACCTAGGACATCCTGTCCAAACACAAGTCTTGGTGTATGTGTACATCCATGTAAATGCATATACCAGGGGTGTTTTGTGAGAGAAAGGTTTCATAAATCATTGCCTGAATCTATAATGTGGGAAAGGAGGTCATGATACAGAGGTTTCATAAAGCATGCCCTAGACCTATAATCTAAATAAGGTCAGACACATACTTCCCTTTTTCCCTTTTATTGATCTATGATAATTTATGTATAATCACAGAAGATCAAGTTCACATTTTTCCTGGCTGCCTTCTGTAGATGTATCCCAAATTCTGACCATGCACATGCAAAATGCCCCAGCAGATCTTTGATTTTTGAATTCGAGATAGCATTGTAGGAAAGCATGCAGCAAATATTATGGTGACAATATTGGGGCTATGTGGATGTGGGTGTGCCTATGTGGGGGTGATTGGTCTTATAAAACAAGACAAAAGTGCATCTCCAGGAATGAAGCGAAAAATTTCACCTATTGGAGACAACTGAAATGGGGTGTTGGGCTTTAAACATGTGATATATTTATAAACTGGTGCACAGACTAGAAGAGTAAAGGTTCCATCAGAAAAATATAAATAAAGAGTAAGATATGATGACCTGTCTTACCGTCATATCCTGCAAAACACTCATAACTTCATTGTGGTCCCACAGTCTACTCACGGCGTCCGGGATCGAAGTTCATATGACAAAATCCTGTTCGCATCCTCAACCGTCAGCCCAAGAACACCGCCGTGATAGTATAATAGAATTCTCAAATGGGACTCTGTTGCCTCCTATCATTCAACCTTATCCCTTCAATATGTCGATTGCATCTTCTCTTTTCAATTGCATTTTAATGAAAAAACATGCAATATCAAGGAATATATCCTTCTCCTGCTCATCTAGCCCATCAAAACTCATCTTTAACACATCCTGAAGATTACTCGGGCGTATCTGTTGTAGTTTTTGCAAAGCATCTTCCCATTCCTTTATGTTCCTCTTATCATACAGAAAGGAGCCAAAAACTTCCAATGCCAAAGGTAGTCCTCCTGTAAGAGACACAATTTGGTTTGAGAGATTCCAAAACTTATCTGTCGGTTTCTCTCTCCTTAATGCATGATAACTAAAAAGTTGCAGGGATGCAGAAAAATTCAAATCTTTCACCTCAAAGAGCTCATTTTCATGAAGGTCACGTAGGACTCCTCTATCTCTTGTGGTGATAATAATTCGACTTCCTCCATAAAAGCATTGTCTCCACTTTCTTTTGCCAATAACTACCTCTAGTTGGCTCACATCATCAATATCATCCATAACAAGAAGAACTCGCTTCTCATCAATTATCCTTCTGATTGCAATGAGACCAGCATCAACCTCACTGACGGGTGAAGCCCCACTCATGGAAAGATCATTGATAAGTTTGTTATGGAGAGAGAGTAAACCGTCTTGTTGTGCCAAAGTTTCTTTGACATTCGAAATAAAACTTCGGCATTCAAAGTGAGCAACAAGTTTATTATAAAGAGCAGCAGCGAGGTTGTTTTCAACCCACACAATCCATGAAATCCTAATACTCTGACGAAGTTGGATTTAAGGTCTAACAAATTCAACAATTCTTCTATTCGAGACTCAAGTCCAACGGAATATGCAGCCACACTCAATGGGGTGTTGTTCAATTCAGCCAAAACCCTTCTGACCAACTTCTGGATCAAATTTGGTTCTTCATTGCTAGACCTGCCAATGAACAGGATTATAAGTTCAATAGAGTTAAAATTGACACAGGGAATGAAGTTATACAACTTTGCTGATCAAATGGCACAAATATGATAATGACTGAGATAAGATGTTCAGCACATCCCCTCTGCCTTGTCATCTAAATGCAACAATCTCCATTGCAATTGTAGTCATTTGGTAAAATGATTATTATTACCTAATTAACTACACATTTTTTTGTTGCTTTTAACTGGCAGTGAAATACATGTGGAGTACACCATGAGTGGAAACAATTATTGACAACTAGCAAACAAGCATCATACAGTTAGAATAAAAGAAGAAAGTTATTTTTCAATAAAGAATGCTGATGATGAGGATAGTGGAACTAAAAAATTCTACCAACTAAGGAAGTCAACATAGATGGAAGCCATCTTTAGACTAAAAAACTCCAAAAATGGATGAACAAAATTGAGGAGCCATTAAAGAGTAGAAAAGCTCAAATAGGGGAGCATCTTTCAAGACCGTTTTATTTAATATGAAACTCAAATACGTAGGTCATATCTATATATCAGATGCCATGCTGATTCCTCTTCCCAAAGGAAATATTAAAGATAACTTTTGGAATTCTCAACCAATAAACCTGATTGAAAGAGAGCGACTATTCCTGCTCCCTCTATTTTGAATGGCAATTTCATAGTTTGCTCTCAATAAACATTGCTGCGTCAATAAGCTCTGATAATAACACATGTAAGAAGAATTAACAAAAGATATAAGCAATTAAATTAGCAGAATAGTTCCTCCCCCCCCAACGAAGTTTGATCAGAATAAACCTGAATTTTGGTTTCTCTATGAACCGAATCTGACCAGATTTTGGCAGAGTTTCTCTCTAAAAGCTGAATCAAAGACCAGTACTGGAGTTTTTCAATGGTTTCCCTTTCTAAAACTGAATTCCAAATATGAAAAACTTGTTTTCCTCACCAAACCTGAATGAAATGAAACCCATAACAAGTGACTATCCCCGCGGACAGTGGATCAGTTCAGATAGATAAAGCAAAATAAATTTCTTCCAGCTTCTCCCACAGAAAGTCCTCAAGTCAACCAACATTAAACGTTGAGAAACGTGAAAAAATAGAATAAATATTTACCCATCGAAAACCCAACCAGCCTGGTTCCGCCGGCCTTTTCCATAAGCTTTTCTCCATCCTCAAAACCTTATCTTCTCAAATCCCAGCCTCCAGCTTTCCAAAATCTTCATGGAAGTAATGTCCCTCCCTGTCGTCGGACATCGGAAGGAGTCCAACAGTAGAAAACGGGAAGAATGAGGCGGCGGCATTCGCAGACCTTGGCAAGTTCCTCCAGGCACCACCGGGAGGAAGCGTAATTGGGCGAGATAACAGCGATGAAAGCGGCGGAGTCCTCGATGGCGTCCAATAGAGAGGAACTGATATCGTCGCCTCTGTTCATGCCTTCGTTGTCACGAAAGGCTCGGATGCCATGTCTGTGGAGCTGGGTGTAGAGATGGTCGGTGAAATTCAGGCGGTAAATATCGCCCTAAAATCAGGAACCCACGTCACCGAAGTCTGAACGCCGTCGTTGAAGACGTCGGCGTTGCTACAACGACGTCGTACGACATCTCCGGCTTTGGCTTTGCTGCCAAAGCGTGGCCGCTGCTTGTATAAATGCTTGAATCCTATGTAACTTTTTCAGTGTACAGCATTTACGTTTCCCCTTATAATTCAACTCTTAATTTATTTTTTATTTTTGTTAGAAAGATCAAATCTTAATTTATTACTCATACTTACTCATCATTGTATTATGTTGGCTCCATCTTTCTCATAATCTCTCCAATAACCTGGTCGTAGACGCTCTTGAACTAGCTTGCTCCCTTTTCTTTTTTTTTTTTTATTTATTTCTTTCTTTATTTCTTTTTTTTTAAATTTTTATTTTGAGATAACATGGCTAAAAGCGATGTCCATCAAGTATTTGTACAAGAGGTATAAGTTTGGATTTTTATTTTTTTATTTTTTATTTTTCATGATAACTGGATTTAAATTTGTTTTTAATCGGCGATGTCACAAAGTGTGTAATACATCTGAAGTTGTGAAGTTTACAAAGAATCTTAGTTAATGTCATGAGATCATCTTTGATGAGCGAGAAAATATAATGTAAATCAAATATTCAAGGATTAATATCTTAGTTTATCTCTTGAGAGTCTTTGAATATTAATTTCCACACTAACACACAATCAATTAGGGATAATAGGCGATGTTTTTTCAGTTCTCATCCCATTCCATTCTTAGTGGAACATGTGTGAAATTAATTTTATTAAGTTTTTAACGGATTTGATATAATATTATCGTTTTAATAGGAATAGGTTTTTGCCTGATTATATTGAAAATTATTTCAAGAGTATTTTATTTATATTTTAAGTCTAATAATAATAAAATTTTAATATAATAAATTATAAACAAAGATAATATTGTAGACCTAAAATTTGTCTTCTATATATTTTTATTATTATATTTTACTTTTTAAAATTTTTTAATCTCCTCGTTCCCTACAATCCCCCTTTCTCTTCTTTTGAAACACCCACAACCGAGACACCTCCTCTTCCCCCTCCTCCCCTCTTTTCTTCTTTGCTTCCTATTCTCTCCTTGCTTTTCTTTCTCTTTTCTTCTTCTTTCTTCCATCTTGGTTTTGTTGAATTTGTATTTGTAATAATTTGAATTGTAATCTGAGTTAAAATTAATAATAAGTCGTTGGATCTTTGTGCTACGGTGAATTATTGACAAAGGATTCATTAATTATTATTTAAAGGTAAAAAACCCATAAAATAGAAATTTGGTTACTTAATAGATAAAAAACCCTATAAGACATTGATTGATTGGTTGTTAGACAAATAACCTTGTAAGGTTAAAATTTGGAGTCTATAAATAGACCCCCCTATGATCTTCACACATTCTCCTTAGGGCCTTTTCACGGCTGCATAAGCAGTGTTTTTCTTATAGTCTCTGAGTGAGCCTGCGTACGGATCTGGGTGCATTGGGAATAACTTAGAAGTCTTGTACTTGAGAAGTTAGTAAACCCTTTAGGATGATGACATTAGTTTATCACACATCTTGTTCAATCATGATCCAAGCTTTTGTTGGACAATAATCCCTAAAATTGATATCAAAGCCTTGATTGAATCGATGGGTGGTAAACCAAATCCTTATATTTTTTACATGTGTATTTGATGTAGTGGATACATGACACTTGGTTCTATGTTTCGTATTTATATTTTTGTATGAATGAATGTTTGTTTTGGCCTTAATCATGGTAAAAGTTTAATTTTATATTTTTTTTTTGGATGTAACTTGGAGCCCATTATGAATTATATATTCCTCCATGATTTTTTATTTTTTGATAATTTCATGTAGAATTCAGATTTATTAAGTATGTGTGTAGTGCCAAAGAGTTCTTTGTTCATCGTTTTTGTAGCATCATTCGAGAGCCTCGATTTGTGGTGACACCAGAATCATATAAAGAACACAGATGAGGGTTTTTGGGAGAAAGAGAGTCGTCGAAAGACTTGACACATGCCCACACGTATTGCCCAAAATCATTGAGATGAAGCTTCAGCCTAGTTTAGGGCGTATTGGAGTTTAGATTGGAATAAATTTGGTTAGATGATCCCTTTCTTGATGCTTGGGACCAAATTTAGATAGATGATTCATTTCTTGATGCTTGGGGCCAAATTTGGATAGATGATCCCTTTCTTGATGCTTTACTCATAAATTTAGATAGATGATTCATTTCTTGATGCTTGGGGCCAAATTTGGATAGATGATCCCTTTCTTGATGCTTTACCCGTAAATTTTCGTTCACATGTGCCGGTGGACCAACATGGTTAACGTTTGATTGGTCTAGAAGAAGGTGACAATGAACGTTAGTCACCGTCAATGAAGCCTCTTTTCCCTCTTGCATGACGAGTGAAAGTCTACAATTATTTCTTTCAATTACGTACATTCTCTTGGTGTACACACACATAGGCTCTTTTTTTCTCTTCTATGTGTTTCTACAATCATCATTCCTTGGCGAAATCCCTGGACGGTGGAAATGGTGAAATTTTGAAATTGAGGGCGAGGAGGAGACTACTAGTAATAGAGTCAGTACACTTCTAAGTTTGAATATAAAATTACAGCCATCTTTATCATATTGGTTAATTAGAAGGACCAAAAATGACCACTACTACAAAAACAAAAATAATGACGTTAAATTCCATGATACTCTTAAAAAAATGCCATTATTTATGTTATTATGTGAATTCAATGACGCTTATTAGAAACGTCATCACTTAGTTTAGTATTTTCTCAGTTTATGACGCTTATTAGAAACTCCTCCGTTAAATAAGGCTTATTTTTAGTATACAATGGCGTTTTTCCAAAAGTGTCATAGCTTTGATGAATCATGGTATAAATACATCTTTTTAAAATCCATTCCCCAGCCCCCACCACCCACGATCTCAAAACCCCCAAAAATTTGTACAAGTAGGGAGATGCGGGAAGGCTTCTCGATGAACCATCATTGAAACCCTTCTCATATTCTTTCTCGTTCCCAAAACCTCAAAAATCTCCTTTCTCACCCACCACCACCATCATCCTATAGAGAAAATTTGAAGCATCGACATCAATAATAAAAACCTAGAATCTCCTTCTTGATGGGTGAGGAGGTATGTTCTCATTGATCCTCATAATGTTCTATAACTTCTTCTTTCTTTTGCTTCTTGTCATGTGTATGTTGCATCTAACTATATTCTTGACTTTTAAGTAGAAATAAGGGAGTTGATGATGGAGATGGAACATGGAGATGTAGTTGCATTAGAATCGCTTCCACTGCCTCAACCGAAGACAAGCTCATTTCTCCTTTCGAACTTGTAAATCACCCATCACCGCCGACGTTGTCTTTGGTGCTAAGAAATGTTTGGGTGGCACTGTAGTTGACGCTCATGGCCGACTTATCTTACTCGAATTGCGTCCTGCTGAGTCTGGGTATTGTTCATGCTTTTCCTTCCACCTCATAACTCCTATGTTTTTTGAATTTAATTGGTTGTTTTTTTGCGATCAATCGATCGGTTCATGTTAAGGAATCGGGAAACGGGGGAGGAGCGATTGACATTACGCTAAGGGTTTTGGTGCAAGCTTGATGACCCGAAGTATGGAGATGATGCTTTCAGTTCGAAGCGATCCCAAATTTTCTCGATTGCAAGGATCAAGGCTTTACAACAATCCATTTCATCCAATAGGCCTTAAGCATTGTTAGGTTTTTTCATGTTTGAATGTATATGCTTCAATTTGGTGGCCGAGAAATCGTAGAAATGAAGGAAGACATTGAGACTAGTTCTTGTAGTACCTAATTGGAGCATTATAAAATAAGGTTTCTGAATGTTTTTGCCATGGTATTAACTCCCAGGTTTATGTTCGGATAAATTTATGTGTTGTTGATGTTTATTCAACCTTAATCGTGTTCTTCTGATATGATTTACTGGTGGTCACTGGTAGATTCTTCTCCATTACTAATTGTGGGGCACGACAATTTGTTATGTAAAAGCCAGTGTTTGATTCAAGTTCAACGGCTTTATGTATGATAGAAGGTAGTCAATTGATATAAATTTCATTCACAAGGTCCATATGGCCCATTTTTACAAGTTGTTTGGACATTTGTTTGTAATATCTGATATTTGTATATTTCATTTTCTTTTGTCTCAATGGATAGATATACGGGAAAGTAGTTTGAATCCAATCACAACAATTATGGCTATAGATCTCAGGGACAACAGTATTCAAGGTAAAAATTTGTAAAACCTACAACAGCAGATTGTCTTAGATGTACAAATAAAGTGTTGGAATAATTTTGATTTCTTGCTTTTTCATTATTATTTTTATTATAATTACTAATGCTGATAATTAATTTTTGTTCTTCCTTTTTTCTGATTTGTGCAACATTAGGTTGTTGTTACCCCTTTTGATTTTGACAAAGCAGAGTCTCTAAGACCAAAAGGACACTGTGTGGCCATCCTAGTAACAAGTACAGGTTAGACTAAAAAGGTTTATGCGTGGTTTCACTTTTTAGCCTAGATGATGGTTCCTCCCCCCTCCCCCTTTTTTTTTTTGATTTCCTTCGCACTTTTCATTCAATCCTTCAATCCAAGTGGTAAGTCATACCGAGAATCCAAAGTGTTTTCTAATCATATTTTAAGACCCACTATAGACAAATCACCCCATAAGACAGAAGGCTTGTGATTCGCTTTAAAGACATAAGGCTTTGGGCTTCATTGTATCATAGCTTGTTGTTACACGCCGAAAAATAGTTAAGGGGTTAGGTCGAAGTCAGCAAAGTAATTGTTTTAATTGTTAAAGGGTATTTTTGGTACGTGTGTTTTATTTGTTGAGTTGGGTTTAGACTAAGTCAATGGGTTGTTTCCATGACTTATTAGGTGGGTTGTTATTTACTGGAGTGCGCTGATGTGGGTAAGTTATTTGCTATTTTGAAAATGCATTGAATTACTAAGAGGCGAATATTATAAATAAAAGGTTTCATCATTTGAATTTCAATTGTGCTGTGCGCATTAGTGGAGGATTCTGGCTCCTCGAATTGCTAGATTTCATTCAACAAAATTTCTGAGGTAACAAGTTGGTGCTTAAGACCCACGTTCTGCGACATGGCGAGAGAACCACATTATCGCAGTTATCTGGCTTGATGAAACGAGAATTTACAAGGGTAACCATTGCCCTCGAGGAGAATTTACAATCTAGGCATGGAAAGCTAATAGAAGGCTTTGTGTTGTAGCAACTCAATAGTTTGGCATCAAGCTATGACAACTTTATATAGATTACAACCAAACTTAACTCTAAAGAAGGGACTTCCAATGATGTCAAGGTAAATGCTATTCCTCTGTTTGATGGACACGGAGAATTCAGGCTCGATCTTTTCGATTGGATTTTCCTTGATTTAATGGGGGAGATCCTAGCGAGTAGATCTTGGAAGGCCTGACAATTCTTGATTATTTTAGCAGGACCGGAGGGGACCCTGACTTCGAAGTACTTAGTTCCACACAGGAGGGAAGCGACTTAGTATTAGCTAAGAGAGTCAAGCCAGTGACAAAATGGGAGGACTTCGTGGGGGCACTCTACATCAGATTCGGGCTGTCGATGTACGAGGATCCAATGGGCACATTCACCAAATTGAGACAAATGAGGGTGTGGAGGGTACCAAGCGCTTTGAAATCTTGTCAATAATAAATGGGGAATTGAGTGAAGGTTTAGTATAGTACTTTTCTAAGTGGTTTAAAAAGTAGATTGAGAATTAGTATTTACCTTATTTAAACCAAATACTCTTGCTACTGCTTTTGGTTTGGCTCGGCTATAAGAAGAAGAAGTAACTAGAAAACAACACACTTACCGAAGCACTCATGTCCAAAATAGCCCATATACAACCTCATTCAAGCCACTCCTCTTCGATTACTTGGATAAAATTCCATACCCAGATTACCACCCCCAAATCTTATACATAGACTTCTAGCCCCCCAACATTCCAAATCTAACCCACCGGTCAAACAAAGACTCCCTTATCCCATAAGAGCATTATAAGTTTCAACCAAATGCGAAAAGAAAGAAAAGGTCTATGTTACTTTTGTGATGAAAAGTATCATCAGGACACAAGTGTGGTGGGCCCGAGCTATAATTATTGGAAGGAATGGAATTTGAAGGAAGGAAAGAAAATTTAGAGGAAGAAGAGACCTTTGACCAACTTGTTACATAAACTATACCTCTTGTCAACAAAAATTTGAACTGTGGGCATATCCTTGCATGCCATTACAAAGGATCATTATACAGAAACCATGAGGTTAGTTGGCTTAGAATTAGTGAATGTTAAGTTATTGTTCTCATTAAAACTGGAAGTACACATAGTTTTATTGATGTAAATGTGGCAAGAAGGGCAAAATTACCAGTGGAGGAAGGCCACTTGGCAGTTCAAGTTGCTAATGGGGACACTCTTCCTTGCCTTGGTTTCTGTAAGGTAGTTCTTTTAAAGATGCAATGCTATAACATTTTAGCCAATCTGTTTTTATTAACATTGGGAGGATGTGATGTTGTATCGGGTGTAGATTGGTTAAGAAGTTTGGGAACTATTCAGTGGAATTTTGCTGATTTAAGTATGAGTTTTTGGGTGGAAGGAAAGAAATTATTGTTGTAGGGATTGAGGTTACCTGAGAAGACCATACAAGAAGAGCATAATTTGAGCAAGGTTGCCCTTGTAGGAGGAAGAGGAATATGGCTGTAGTTTATAATGATCAGTGACAGTCTAGGAGGAGCATCAGTAGAGCCTGCCATACAAGCTATTTTAAATGAATTCAAAATAGTGTTTCTTCGAACTGAAGGACTCCACCTCACAGAAGTCACGACCATCAGATCCGACTCGAGAAGCGGCTAAAGCCCTGACATGTGTTAGGCCTTATCGATACCCTATTAGCAGAAGAAAGGTGAGAAGTTGGTCGGGAAATGTTAAGGTTGGGCTCATCCAACCAAGTTCAAGTCACACTCATGATTCTCTTGGTGAAGGCATATGGGAGTTGGCGCATGCATTGATTATCGGGCTCGGCAAAGATACCATCAAAGATAAAGTTCCCATTCCTAATATAGATGAATTATTGGATGAGCTTAATGGTGCGGAGTTGTTTTCCAAAAAAATTCGAGCTTAAAGGTCGGGACTACCATCAAATTAGGATGAGCCCTGATGATGTACCTAAAGCGCCTTTCGTACACATGAGGGCATTATGGAGTTTTTAGTGATGCCTTTTGGGCTCCTACCAGTATCTCCATCTACCTTTGAGGGTTGATGGATGAGATGTCGGGGCCACATCTCAGGAAATTTGTGTTAGTTTTTTTTTATAACATACTTGTGTACTATAAATCTGCTGAAGAACATGTAGGGCATCTAAAAGCTGTCTTAAGTTTAAGACAAACTTATCAGTATACGCTAAGACCTCAAAATCTGACTTTGGATGTTGGAAGTGCGTGCTAGTCTATGTTATTTTCAAGAAAGGAAGTCGAAGGTGATCCGTTCAAAGATTATAGTTGTGATGGAGTGGCCTGAACTTAGGAATCCTAAGGCTCTAAGGGGATTTTTAGGATTAACAGGTTTCTACAAGAAATTTGTAAGGGCCCCTTCGATGTGCAACCCCCTCTAACACTACTTTACTTAAGAAAAATTCGTTTTAAGTGGGTGAGCTGACGAGCATTTGCAACATTAAAGGAAGCCATGGTGACCCCTTCGGTTCTTGCCTTGCCAGTTCTCCAAAATATTTATGATAGGGCCTTGATGCTTCTAAATGGGCTGGGAGCTGTTTTAATGCAGGAAGGGAGACCTCTAGCTTATTTAAGTCGAGCATTAAAAGGTAAAAATTTATTTTTATCCACTTATGAAAAAGAATTTTTGGCTCTTGTACTAGCAGTTAAAAAATGGAGACATTATCTACTGGGGCACAGATTCAAAGTAAGGACAGACCAACAAGCTTTGAAGCACCTTTTGGAGTAAAAGGTTGGGACACCCTTTCAACAAAAGTGGATAACAAAGCTGTTAGGATTTGATTTTAGTGTGGAATACCGACACTCTCTCCTGGTTACCAGACCAGAGAAATATTTTAGAACCAGAGGATGGAGAAGCCAAGGCCATTAACGTGGTTACCGTGAACTGGTGGGAAGGTCTCCATCAAGTATACCACTAAGATTCCTAGTTGCAGCAGTTACTTAACCACTACCACCAAGGTGATCTTGATTCCCTCAAGTACCAGCTCAGAGGGGGATTCTTATTGTACAAAGGAAGGTTACACTTTGGAACACTAAGGAGGGTGACAGGAACAAGTGTTATTAGTCATAATGACCATAGAGGACATCATGGGTTAGGAAAAAACTGCTCAGATTGAGAGAAGATTCTTTTGGCGTGGCATGAGGAAGGACATCAAAAAAATTCATTTGAAGAACAACGAAGTTTTGACAGAAGCAAAAGCAGAAAATCTAAATATCTACCAAGGGCTTTGTGACCTTCATGATACAGTAAATAAGGGTGGTGGATATTAGTGGTTTCTCATAGAGGGTTGCCTACATCAAGATCACGCGTTAACGATGTGTTAGCTAAATGGAGGCGAGTTAATAAACATAGTGTGTTTCAGCACCAATGGCTTTGCTCTTATATGTGCTGTAGAAACAAAGGCGTTTATGGAAAACATATTCAAATTACATGGCATACCATAAAGCATAGTCAGTGATCGAGATGCAATTTTCACTAGTAACTTTTGGAAGGAAATTTTCCATTTAAGTGGAACCAAGCTGCTAATGAGTTCCGCATATCACCCTCAAACAGACGGGTAGACAGAGGTAATGAACAAATGGTTAGAAGGGTACCTTAGGTGCTTTTCCAGTGACAGACCCAAAGATTGGGCCAGTTGGCTAGCTTTAGCAGAGTGGGCATATAAAATACCTCAGAGAATTCTTCCCTGAGCTCCTTTAGCAAGGATGATGTCGTGAGAACCACCCGCATTTCCTTCCATGAGTGCGGAACCACAGTAGTACAAGCAGTTGAAGACGAAATGAGAAGCCAAGATTTCATCCTCACTTTGGCACTAGAAAACCTACAAGAAGCTCAAACGAGAATGAAGTTATATGCAGATAAAGAAGCAGGAGAGAAGAATATAGTGGGAGTGGGTCTACTTGAGGTTAAGACCCTATAGACAGATGACAGTTGCAGTGAGAAAAAGCTTGATGTAACGCCCCAAAAATACGCTAGAATTTTTTTTTTATAATTTTATTATATATTCGGGTGAAAGTGAGTCCAACTTGGGTATTTTCAGGGAATAGTTCAATGAATGATTAAATTATTACATGGCTAAAAGCCAAATGCAAATATTAAATGCTAAAATGAGAAATTAATTGAACAGGAAATAAATCCAAGTGAAAAGACAGAGTGGAAATTGAAATAAGGACCTAAGGGTCATAAGTTAGAAAGAAAAAATGTCTAAGTGTGATTAATGAGAATTTAAATGCAAATAGAGACAAATAGTGGGAAAGCTAGCAATTAGGAGAACTTAAACCCAAAAAATGGATTTTTAAAGAAGGTCAAACAAGGCCTTATATGACATGGAATATTTAAGATCCAAAAGTGGTCTTGGAAAATCATTTTAGGCAAACGGTTTGAGAGAGAGAGGGAGGGAAAGGAGAGCTAGGGCTTACAAAGTGGGAGGTTGTGATTCTTTACTCCACATTAAGCGGGAGTTTAAGAGATCGAGTTGAAGAGAAGAAAGGCAGCATTGAAGATTGAAAGAGGATTTAAGGTAGAAAAACCAAGCTAACCCCCTTTCTACTCGTGTTTGGGTTTAATAAAACCCCAAATGTGGTATAAAAGTGTTGCTTAGATGGTTTAGTTCGGTTTGAGATTGTTTGCATTGTTTAGATTGTGAATTTGGAAGTGTTTGTAAAAGGGAAAATGTTGGGTTTTCAAAGGAAATCTTTGTCAAATGTTATCAAGACCCATGTTCTTGTTTTGGCTATAGATTAAGTTATAATCGTAAAATGAAGTGATTAATTGGTAGTACCATTAGAGATAGGCTACGAATGTATGAACCATGTGAGCAAATTGTAGCTCCTAAGGCTCCCGAATACGGCAAAAGGTGAGCTCGGGTAGCTCATGGGTTATGCTATATTTTGGGTATTGTTATAGTGTTTTGGCCATAAGTTGAGTTTCACTCATCCAAATTGAGTGATTAAAAATTCTGGGTAAAATATACTTCTAGGGGAATAATTTACTTGAAGGAAGTGTATGAAAATTGTAACTTTAAAGTGCTTGAAATTTGTAAAAATTAGGAGCTATGTGTAGAACGATCGATTTTGCTACAAATTGAAGTAGTCTGGATGTAAAAATGAAATAACGAGTTTGGTGATCAAATTGGATGATTCTAGTTGGAGAGGAAACAGAACCATAGCTTCAAATGATGAAGAACCATTATCAATTTATGGAATTAAGACCCCTAAAATTGGGAATAACAATGGAAGTAGCAATTGAAGTGGGCATAATGTCGATTTGGCATTAAAATAAAGTAACTTGATTTAAGTGATCCAAATGAGATGATTCAATTCTAATAAACATAGACTCATAGAATAAAAATTTCTTGAAGGAAGCATAAACAAATTATGGCTCATGTGTCCCCAGAAAAATTTGCAAGTGAAGGGGTATCGGGTAGACATAAACCATGACAAAAACTCCTAGAATAACCTACTAATATGTGATTGTCATTGTATTATTTGAATGAGGGGCTGACGGGAGGAAGCCCGCATTGAAGTCAGATTCAAAGATTTGAATCAAAGCGGCGATTTTGCTTGTTCTATCTATTTATTCTCGTTTGAATTTGAACTAATTTGTTCTAAGTGCATAAGAAAACATATTGAATTGTTTTAATTGATTTGAAGAATTGATTGTGAAATGTTTGCAAATAAAAAGCTATGAGTATTGAAAAATGGCTTGTTTATACAAATGTACATATTGTACTGTATGTTGCTATAAAAGATTTGAACACTCTTAATTGAATGTTAACCGTTTAGTTCGTATGAAGGATATATTGGTATACAAATAGGGGTCAAAATAGCAGTACTGCGAACGATTGTATTGATGTGTCACTCTGATTAACAGCCCAGCGGGATCGTATCGGTAGTGTTTACTAATTGATATTTTTTAATAACTAGTCAACAGCCCAGTGGGACCCGTCTTGTGTTATAAGCTGACTTTATATGTCGGCACCGCAACTCAAGCGGGAGGTGCGTGCGTGGTCGATATCACGTATATCGAAGCATAGGTTAAATTTGTTAAGGCGAGCAAAATTGAATTGATTTGAGATTGTGACAAATTGGAATTGAAAAGCATGATTGCGAATTGAAATGAAAAGATTATTGTGAAATGTATGATTTGATTATCAATGACTTATTGCATATGGAAGTATATATTTGGATTTGATCAATGAACCATAAATGATTGTATAGGAAATAAGTATACGTATTGTATTGACATTGATCATCCAAAAAGATCTGAAAGTTTGTTTAGTAAAACTACATGATTTGATTTAAATTGAAACCGAGAATGGAATTGTATAGAACCACTACGTGTAGTTTTATCTATCTTGGCAGTGGAGTTGAACAAAGAGTGAAAACAAGATCGAGGCGTTAGTCATAAAGAAAAGAATTGCGGAGTATGTTAGACATATGCATCACCCCATATCTCCTTTTTTGAACATTGATATTTTGTAAAAACAATTGCAACTCTGAATATCTATTTTGTAAATCATTTGAGAAGGCTTGATATGCCTTTATAGTAATTGTACTTTTGCATGAATGAAATGAAATGGGCATACTCCTTTAAAAATGCTTCTGCATATTTGAAAAGGATTTTATGCCAACTGAAGTGTAACACTATGACATGTTTTTGATAAATGATTTTGATAAGGTGATTGTGTGACATTAGAAGCGACTGGACTCGGTCGGACTCATGAAACGAGTCGAGTGGGAAAGGGTGCTACATTTTATTTTGGTATCAGAGCCTAGGTTTAGGCGGTTCTACAAAATGATTTTGAAAATTTTTGTGAATGATTTTGAAATTGTTTATAACATGCATTGCATTTGCATATAAAGGATGACATGACTCTGATGTGGATCTTGCTGGTCTTAATA
Source organism: Tetrastigma voinierianum (assembly GCA_016808115.1). Classification (NCBI taxonomy): domain Eukaryota; kingdom Viridiplantae; phylum Streptophyta; class Magnoliopsida; order Vitales; family Vitaceae; genus Tetrastigma; species Tetrastigma voinierianum. The sequence continues at coordinate 130,619 of JAEQBH010007885.1, read as the reverse complement.
GGTGAAACATGGATACAGATCCCTTTAAGGTTGAGGATGACCAAGGGAATCGTCAAGATAGTCCTGCTAGTGTGGAAGGTGGGCAAGTGTTCCATGCTCCACCAATGAATAAATTGGAACTTCTTTGTAGGGTCTTATTGATATCCTCAATGATTAGCTGGGAAAGATTCTGAATGGCAGTACAACCCAGCTGAGTTACCCTCAATGATTAGCCATTGAGAGGCGCGGGGAAATGCAAGCTGGTAGATTTTCACGGGGCGGAAGAGGATGAGCCCTCTATAGGCGGAGAATTGGCTCGAAAGGACCCGAGATGCTAGTGCAAATGCATTGTACCGGATGAGTTTGGAGATGTGCGATAGCCTTACTACGAGGATGAGGCTTATTAGTGGTGGGTTTTACGTGACCCGGGACCGCACCACCGGAGGAGTATTACATGGAGTTCTTCTTATATGAATTCAAGAGCATTATGTGGGTCGCATCTATTTGGCTAACATGAGAAGAAGTTTCATGTCTGAGACAAAGGCAGGATGAGTGTGCAGAATATCAAAGAGAGAATTCCTGCGGTTGAGAGCAAGTATGCTCGAGATACTTGTAGTGAGGGAAGAAAGTGCCATATGGGTTGAAGGCGACCTTAATGACCGTATTGGGGCCCACGTATCACGGGATTTTTGCCATGATGATTTTTCCAAAATTGTGACATGTGCATTGAATGTGGAAAGAGTAAAAAAAAAGGAAAAAGAGAAAAGATAAAAGACAGGGAAAGAAAAATTCCGGTCAGTCTAGTTCACAACAACATCAAAGGAAGAGATTCAGGGGACCCACGGGGTTCCAATTGACCTCTGACTAATTTACTGTTGGAATACTACTCTACTGGCACCGTTAGTTATGAGTGCACCAGGAGGTGCTTCTAGAGAGACGGTAGCTCCTTATTGCTCCCATTGTGGAAAAATCCTTAAGGAGAATGTTGGAACTTACAGGTGCTTGTTTGATTTGTGGATCAAGAGCATAGGCGAGAGATTGTTCAGAAATCAGCTAGAACACAGCACCAGGAGCGGGAGTCACAGCTTGATGGCACGGAAGGCAACAAGAGTGTTGCATCACTTAGGAGTGTTAGAGACAGGGACACGAGACCTTGGGTGCGAGATGGTCATGCTCCGGCTAGAGCATATGCAATGAAGTAGTGGAAGATACAGAGCCTCCAGATGTGATAGTGGTAATTTCAAATCTTTGATACTCTTGTACATGCATTGATTAACCGGGTCAACCCACTCCATATATTTAATAGTGACATACCTAGTGTGAAAAATTTACGAGGGTGGGGCCGAGTATGACATCTTAGGTGACGAACCTGCCGGGCATAGTGTTGTGTGAATGGGAGTGTATGGGATTGCCCTATACGAGATCACAGTCACGTGTTTCTGAGGATTTGATTGAATTATCCTTTAAGGAGTTTTGATGTGATTTTAGGGATGGATTGGTTTTCCAGGCACAGTGATGGTGGATTGTAGAATGAAAAGTGACGCGAGAATGCGAGATGAGGATGAAGTAGCTTTCGTAGTGAGAGGTCAAACCACCTCTCTAATGTGATATCCGCAGCCATTGCTAGAAAAATGGTGCGAAAAGGATGTGAAGCTTACTTGGCTTATGTGATTGATACGGTAAAGGCAAGGCCTAGTGTATCTGATATCCCTACCGTTAGTGACTTTCCGGGCGTGTTTTTGGAAGAGTTGCCAGGATTGCCTCCACAGAGGGAGATTGAGTTTGCTATTGACGTTGTACCAGGTGCCACACCGACATCCATTACACCGTACCGAATGGCTCCAGTGGAGTTAAAGGAATTGAAGCTTCAGTTGCAAGAACTACTAGAAAAAAGGGTTTATTCGACCCAGTGTATCGCAGTGGGAGCTCTGTGCTTTGTTAAGAAGAAAGATAATTTTGCCATTTATGTATTGATTATAGACAACTAAACAAGTTGACCGTAAAGAATAAGTATCTGTTACCCAGAATTAATGATTTGTTTGACCAACTGAAAGGTGCAAGTATCATTTCGAAGATTGACTTGAGATATGGGTATCATCAGTTGAGAATTAAAGATGTGGATGTGCATAAAATGGCGTTTAGAACGCGATATGGACATTATGAGTTTCTTGTAATGCCGTTTGGTTTGACAAATGCTCCATCGGCTTTCATGGACCTAATGAATCATGTTTTCCGATCATATGTGGTTCAGTTTTTCGTAGTGTTTATAGACGACATTCTTGTGTATTGGTCGGAAAATCACGACACACACCTTCGGGTAGTGTTAGAGACTTTGAAAAGGAAACGCGGTTCTGTCACGAGGCGAGCAAGAATTGTGAGTTTTTCGTTGAATGAAGTATCCTTTCTTGGGCACATTGTATCGAAAGAAGGAATGCAGGTGGATCGAAAGAAAATAAGTGATTTGTCGGTCGAAGCCACGAGAAATGCTCGGGGAGTGTGTAGTTTCACAGGGCCCCAGTAGGATTCTGCAGAATATTTGTTAAGGGGTTTTCGATGATCGCATCCCCAATGACAAGATTGCTCTAGAAAAATGTGAAATTTGAATGAGGTGAAGAATGTAAAAGAAGTTTTGATAAGCTGAAAGCATTCTTAATCGAGGCTCCAGTTCTTACTCAACCGACCTGCAGTAAGGAATATATGATCTTTAGTGACGCTTCACTAAATGGACTTGGATGTGTCCTAATGGAAGAGGGTAAAGTGGTAGCCTATGCTTCCAAGGCAGGTTGAAACCGCATGAAAGAACTACCCACTAATGATGCGGAATTAGCATAATTGTTTTTACGTTGAAAATTTAGAACACTACTTGTATGGAGAAAAGTGCTTCATTTACCGTCATAAGAGTCTTAAGTATTTGCCCTATAGCGAGCTTAACTTGAGACAACAGAGATGGATGGAATTGATAAAAGATTATGACTGTGTGATTGATTATCACTCGGGAAAGGCTAATGTAGTGGCTGATGCTTTGAGTAGAAAGACAATGCAAACGCTTCGAGCGTTGAATGCTCATTTGTCGTTGACAGACGATGGTACAGTAGTGATAGAATTGATAGCGAGACCGAGTTTGTTGAATCGAGTGCTAGAGGCACAAAAGAAAGATGAGAAAATTGCTGTTATAGTAAGTCAGATTGGAAATGGTAAAGAAATTGAGTTTACAGTAAATGAAGATGAAGTTTTGTATTATAAAGATCGGGTTTGTGTACCCGATGATAATGATTTGAGGAAAGCCATACTTGAAGAGGCACATAGTGGATCTTTTTACTTTATAACTCATTAGCACAAGATGTATCAAGATTTGAAAATGTCGATACGGTGAGTGGGAATGAAAAGAGATATGTCGAGTTTATGTAACCAAGTGTTTGGTTTGCCAAGGTAAAGGCAGAACATCCAAGTTCCTTGGGTTGTACGGCTATCAGAATACCAAAATGGAAATGAGACCTAATTACCATGGATTTTGTAGTTGGGTTACCATTGACAGGGAGAAAGCATGACTCAGTTTGGGTCGTAGTGGAGCGATTAACCAAGTCAGCTCACTTCCTACCAGTGAGACTATTCACTTGACAAGCTAGCAGAGCTGTAGATCAAGGAAATAGTTCGTTTGCATGGGATTCCAATATCCATTATTTTAGACCGGTCCAGGGTTTACTTAGTTTTAGGAAAGTGTAAGAGGCTTTAGGCACTTGGCGAACTTTAACCTGTGTTCCACCTGACGGATGGACAATCGAAGAGTGGATTCAGATTCTGAAATATATGTTAAGGAGTTGTGTGATCGACTATGAGGGTAGTTGGGATAGACACATTCCTTTAGTTGAATTTGCGTACAACAACAGTTTCCAATCAAGTATTGGAATGACGCCTTACGAGGTTTTATATGGAAGAAAATGCATAACATCGTTGTGTTGGAAGGAATTGAGCAAAAAGAAAGTGATTGGCCCCGACTTGATATAAGAGACTGAAGAAAAAGTGAAAATGATTAAAGAAAGATTGAAGGTGGCCACCGATAGACAAAAATCATATGCTGATATGAAAAGAAAAGATATTCGATATGAGATCGACGAAAAAATGTTTTTGAAAGTATCGCCTTGGAAGAAGGTGATGAGATTTGGGAAAAAGGGCAAGTTGAGCCCGAAAGATTTGTTAGCCTATGAAGTGATTGAAAAAGTGGGTCCAGGTGGCATACGGTGGCATTACCTCCGGACTTGGAAAAGATGCATAATGTTTTCCATGTCTAATCTTGAGAGATCGTCGGGCCAGTCACATGTAGTTTCTTCGGAACAATTGGTGGGACGGATTTGACCTATGAGGAAGGACGGTGGAGATCTTGGCTCGAGAAGTGAAGAATTAACGGAACAAGGAAGATTAGTTAGTCAAAGTGTTGTGGAGAAACCCTGAGACCGAAGAAGCCATAGGAAAGTGAAGAAGCGATGCGGCCGGTAGTATGCTACTTATTTGTTTAACTAAGGTAAATTTCGAGGACGAAATTTTCTTAAGTGGGGGAGAGTTGTAACGCCCTAAAAATACCTTAGAATATTTTTTTTTATAATTTTATTATATATTCCGGGTATAAATTAAGCCAACTTGGGTATTTTCCAAGAATGGTTAAATGAATGTTGATTAAGAAATTATTATGTGGCTAAAAGCCGAATACAAATATTAAATGCTAAAATGAAAAATTAATTGAACCCGGAAATAAACCCAAGTGAAAAAGGGTAAAAATTGGAAATTGTGAAATAAGGACCTAAGGGTCATAAGTTAGAAAGAAGAAATGTCTAAGTGTGATTAATGAGAATTTAAATGCAAATAGAGACAAATAGTGGGCAAGCTAGCAATTAGGAGAACTTAAACACAAAAATGGATTTTTAAAGAAGGCCAAACAAGATGTATGTGACATGGGATATTTAAGGCCGAGGAAGTGAGTGCTTGGAAGATCGTTTGAGCAAAAGCGGTTTGAGAGAGAGAGGAAGGGAGAGCTAGGGCTTGCAAAGTGAGGAGGTTGTGATTCTTGCTCCATTAAAGCAAGAGTTTAAGAGATCAAGTTGAAGAAGAAAGCTTGGCATTGAAGATTGAAAGGGATTTAAGGTAAGAAAAACCAAACCCTAACCCCCTTTCTACTTGTGTTTGAGTTTAATAAAACCCCAAATGTGGTATAAAAGTGTTCTTGGATGGTTTTAGTTCAGTTTCAGATTGTTTTGGATTGGTTTGGAGGAGTGTTTGTAAAAGGGGAAAATGTTGGGTTTTCAAAGGAAATGCTGTCAAAAGTTTTATCAAGACCCCTTGTTCTTGTTTTGGCTATAGATTAAGTTATAATCATCCAAATGAAGTGATTCTAATTGTTAAAGCACCATTAGAGATAGGCCTACAAATGTATAGAAGGGACCATGAGCAAATTGTAGCTCTAAGGCTCCCAAATACCGGCTTAAAGGTGAGCTCGGGTAGCTCATGGGTTATGCTATGTTTTGGGTATTGTTATAGTGTTTTGGCCATAAGTTGAGTTTCACTCATCAATTTAGTGATTCAAATTATGGGTAAAATAATTTCAGAATAATGTACATTAAGGAAGTGTATGCAAATTGTAAACCCAAAGTGCCTAGAAATTTGTCAAAGTAGAGCTATGTGCAAGAACAGTCTGATTCTACTTTGCAAATTGGAGTAGTCTGGATGTAAAATGAAATAACTTGAGTTTTGGTGATCCAAATTGTATGATTCCAATTGGAGAAGAAACATTATAACCATAGCTTCAAATGCGGAGAAGGAACCATTACCAATTTATGGAGTTAAGACCACTGAAATTGGGAATAACAGTAGGTAACCGAGTGAGCTAGGCATACTGACCAGTTTGGCATTAAAATGCCGTAACTTGAGTTTGGGTGATCCAAATGAGATGATTCAATTCCTACTAAAAATAGACTCATAAAGCTAAAAAATTTATTGAGAAGCATGAGCAAATTATGGCTCCCATGTGTCCCCAGAAAAAATTTTTCAAGTGAGAAATTTATCGGGTAGATATAAACCACGACCAAAAACTTCATGGAACTCCAACCTACTAATATGTGATTGTCATTGTTGTTTGAATAGGGGCTAACGAGGGAGGAAATCCACGGTAAGAGTCAAGATTACGGAAAGATCGAAATCGAGTGACGATTTTGGTTTGTTCTATCTTCTCTATTCTTGTTTCAAGATTTGAACTATTTGTTTTAAATGCATAAGAAAAGCATATTCATTTGTTTTAGTGATTTAAATTTATTGTGAAATGTTTGCAAATGAAAGCGCATGAGTATTGAAAATGAACCGTTTATCTGAATGTACATAAGCCCAATGCTACATATGTTCTTATAAAAGATTTGAACACCCTTAATTAAATGTTAATCGTTTAGTTCGTATGAAGGATAGATTGGTCTACTAATAGGGGTCAAAATAGCAGTATTGCGAACGATTGTATTGATGTGTCACTTTCGATCCAGCGACCCGGAGAATTTGTATCACGTGAGTATTCATAAATTATTTTTAATAACCAATCAGCAGCCAATGAATTTACAATGCGTGTTATAAAACCGTTTTTCATACCGACTGTAGCCCGACGGGACAGTGCCGTGATCTAATATCCTGTATTTGAAATCATAGGTTAAATTTGTTAAAAGAGAGCGGAAACCAGGGTGAATTGATTTGAGATTGTGACAAATTGGAATTGAAAGCATGGTGCGAATTAGTAGAAAGATTATTGTGAAATCCATGATTTGATTATCAATGACTTATTGCATATGGAAGTATATATTTGGATTTGATCAATGAACCATAAATGATTGTATAGGAAATAAATATATGTATTGTATTGACATGATCATCCAAAAAGATCTGAAAGTTTGTTTAGTAAAGCGCATGAGGATTTGATTTAAAAGCTGAAACAAGAATGGAATTGTATAGAACCACTAAGCATGAAAATGCTTAGGCGTGAATTTTATCTATGCTGGCAGTGCAAGATTGAACAAAGAGTGAAAAGCAAGATTAAGGAAGCGTCGAGTCATAAGAAATAGTGTGAGTATATTCGGAGCTTTATGTATTCACTCTCATATATCTTTTTTTGAACATTGATATTTTGCAAAAACAATGTCAACTCTGAATATCTATTTTGTAAATAATTTGAAAATGCTTGATATGCCTTTATAGTAATTGTACTTTTGCATGAATGAAATGAAATGGGCTTACTCATTTAAAAACGCTTCCGCATATTTGAAAAGGATTTTATACCAGCTAAAGTGTAACACTACGACATGTTTTTGTTAAATGATTTTGATAAGGTGATCGAGTGACATTAGAGCAGCGGACTTGGTTGAGACACACTTGAAGCGGATTTGGGGAGAATTTGGGAGAAAGGGTGCTCAGCGAAGCTTTTGCGAGTATTTTGGGCCATTCCAGATCACTCAAAAAATTGGGAAAGTTGCCTACAAGCAGTCTACCTAAAGTCAAGACTATACCCGTATTTCCACATCTCCTCGAGAAAAATTGGAACTTAGGTAAGCCACAACCTAGGCGCAGCTTGATGTGGAAAATCGCACCATGGTTCCCCGAACCAGAGAAAATATTAGAAAGAAGGTTTAAGAAAAGAAATGAAGCGAGGTAGATGTGATTCAATGGAAGTGAGCTAACAAGGAAGATGCCACCTGAGTTGATGCAGAGGAGTTGCATCGGACATATCCCGAACTCGTGGGCGAGTATTTATGAAGGGGAAGGTTATGTTAAACGCCCCGAAATGGTTAAGAGTTGGGGGCTTTAAGTCGAGTAAGTAATTGTTTTAATTGCTAAAGGGTATTTCTGGTACGTGTGTTTTATTTTTTGAGTTGGGTTTAGACTAAGTCAATGGGTTGTTTCCATGACTTATTAGGTGGGTTGTTATTTGCACCAGTACGTGCAAGGGTGGGTCAGTTATTTGCTATTTTTTTGCGAGCCTGTTAGTGCCTATAAGAGGCTAGAATATTATGAATAAAAGGATTCATCATTTGAATTTCAGGTATTAACATGTGCATTGGTGGAGGTCCCAGCTCCTCGGTGCAGTTTCATTTAACAAATTTTCTGAGGTAACACTTGTGGACTAAGCTGCAGCCTCCTCAGGTGTCGTCATTAAATGGAAGAGTTTCTCTGTTATTAACACAGTTGAGTATGTCTTCTCTATTTATTTATTTTTTTTAACTTCTTGGTTAGGATCATTGAAAAATTTAGAGACTAGAAATGATCAAAACTTTATATGGCTATAAGTGGTTCCTAGTTTTTTGGACATTGATCCGAAACGACTTAAAATTTATCATAAACTAATGCTTTCTAAGAGTTTTGATTTATTCCTGAAAGTTTCTTTTATTTTAATTTTTGTCTTTCTTAACTTGACATCTAATATTTGCCTCTTTTCCTTTCAGAATAGATGTTTAGTATTTTTGAAGGTAGAGTAGTTAATGGGTTTGTTTAGATGTTGTTGTTGTTATTTGAATGGAGTCTAAGTAAATGTTTTAGTTTTCTGAATTTGTTTTCGTAGAAATGAGATCTTTATGATATCTTATAATTGGGTTTGGAGCATTCATTATAAAAGGAGCATTTGAAGGTATGTATCTCTTTTGAAATTTTCTAAATATTGTATGGTTTATATGGTGGAAATCATTGTCTAAAATGTATATTTTTTTCTTAATAAGGATAATGACATCTTTGCAATACCTCTTATTTTTCTGCTTAATTACTAAAATATATCTTATGTTATCAATTAAATTTGCAACTTTTGAAACACGGTTAGAGAACTTAAAGGGGTGCAGAGGAGGAGAAGTCGCTCCATTGAGAGAGAGTTAGAGAGATAGATGATTTTTTTGGTCCATTAGTGCAATCTATTATATGACCACTAATATGCTACCATTTATGGCCCAAATAGTAAGAATGAGTAAGTGTTCTTTTAGCTTTAGCAATGGCAATGATACATCTTTGCACAACTCTGCCACTATCTCAAATGGAGATGGGTATGATAGTGATGGTTTTAATTTTGCACTCCCTTAAGTATTTTATCATTTTCTTCAAATTTTTTAGATTTTAAATTCACAACCTTTAGTATAATTGTGGTGGTCAAAGATGTATGTTTCCTATTTGGGATTGATTAGTCATTTTGTTATTCTATTGTTTAGTTTTGAAATCATCAATTGGAATTTTAAGTTGTTCAATTAAAAGAATAACTTATTTTAACTTTGTTCAATGTCTGAAACTTTATCAATAATTTATGATGCTTTTGAGGTACTAAAGGAAGCTTTATCTTATTATTGATCTATGTTTTGTGTGCATATGTAGTTAAGGAAAGAACATAGAAAATAAGAAATATGAAGATCTTCTTTGAACAATACAATAACTGACATAATTTAGGTAACTTCTTTAGTGGTGGAATTGAGAACCATTTTTTATTCTCATAAATAAAAACAAAAAGACATAGAAAACATGTAATGAATAGAACTTCCTATTTTATTTTTTCTTGGAGAAAATTTTAAATGTGCTCATTTATGGTTATTCCTAAGGAACAAAATATTGGTAACTACGGATATATCGGTATTTGGATTTTATGGATATATCGAAAATATCGGTGGATATTTTGACAAAAATATCGGTAAAGCAAAAATTAACAAAAATACTTTGAAATTCATGGAAATACTTTGTTGAACTATAAAAAATACATAAATAAGCAAATATACACTTGTTGAAGATGATATTCATTATAATTTATCGAGAAATTACATTACAATAATCATTTAAAACCAAAATGAAGACTGATGTGGTTCCAATACATTATTTGATGAAGGGATCCTATCTTGATGAAGACAATATTCATACCAAGATATGGTGTTCGATATGTGGTGTAACCGAACATGCCATGCCACTTGTTTGTTGACTCTTACCCACAACCTCTCCATGGATAGGAAACTCGGGGTTCATCCACATACTCGTTTGAAATCCTTGTTGCATTTGATATGGAATTTGGAATGACATTTGTGGATCATGAGGATAGTTAATCATTCCATATTCTTCACCAATAGAACCTGAAAGTTGTGAAGAAGGCTGACCATAACTAATTGTATATGGAGGAAATATGTTGCCTTCATTCGATGAATCACTGAATTGAGTTCCAATACTCATGGACTCGAGCGAGTCGAATCCTCGTAATATGGGTGTATCATTCGTTTGTCTTTCTCTATATGTCTTTCAATGGCTCCAAATACGGGCCAGAAGCTCTCCTAGACCCATGGTCTTCATCTTGTGTAGCATGTGTGAAATCATCTTCACCGGTGAATGAGCTTAATGGATATTGACTTTGTTGTGGATATGCAATATCCCCACCATCATTTCTAGTATCACTACCATCATTGGTCCCCTCTCCTCTTGAGCCATCATAATCTGAAGTAGAAGTACCAGTAAAGTTTGGTCTACTACTATGTTCAACACTTAGTATGAATCAAAGAGAGATTAGTAATAGCATGGGTTGAAATGAGTCCCTCGTGTCTTAACTAAAACTTTCACTATGAACTTCTTCAGTAAAACCCGCTCAACATTAACACCCGCTTCTCGAACATGTGCAGCAATTCGTGGATCAGGAATGGAGAGGTCTAACCCATTGAAATAGTTGATTCTCGTATTCTTCACCAAACTCAACTGAAATTTCAAGTAAATAGAGAAAATTATTTTCGGCAACTTTATCGGTCTCTGCCTCCATATCACGTATCTTTAGTTTCATGTTGTAATAATAAAAAAACAATTGTTGGAGCCTAGTGATTCGTGCTTACAGGTAAAAATTTGAAAATTAAAATCATGAAATTTATATACACCTAAAGTTTCTCTGCGTAGTCAAACTCACTACTTGATATAGTGGTCTAAGTCGGAACACGGGGATGGGTTTTCATCCTAAAGTGATTGCATAAGTGCACGAAGGTAAGGCTTTCTATTTGGACTTTTTGGATTTGCTTCAAAAACAGTGGAAGTAGGTTGAAAACTGAGAAATTGTAAAAACTGAAAGTTAAAGGTGAGAAAGTTAACTTTGAAGATTTAGGTCACTAACTTGGTAAGTTAGGACAAGCAAAATTAATCCTCGGGTTTTATCCTCGGCGTTATGACAAGCGACCTATAGTCCACACGGCATAACCGGATCTATGTTTGTAACTAGCAAACCTCACCACTTGAAATCAGCTCCATTTGAGTCAGCACAAGAACATGCATCTATGGCCCTTTTCTTTATTTGAAACCCTAGCATTTAAATATCATTTCGAGAGGCTCGTAAAGACCATCTAAGAACCACAGTGCATCTAGCATTAAGTATACGCATCCTAAAGCATGGAGTATTGGCAGGTGATAACATTGATGCTATTCAGCCCTAATTTGAAGATGGGGTCATAAACACAGTACCTATGGCTTTTAATACAAGAGGACAACATGCATATGCCCCACCACCAAACTAGCTTCCTTCCTCTTCAAAAGAGGAAACGGCCAAGCATCTCTTGAGTTGTGTCTCAGGGAGTGTTGGCAGCGAAAGTAAGAGAAGAGGAGAGAGAAGAGAGGAAAGCAAAACCTAAATAAAATACGAGACTTTATTTACAAAATGAAAACTTACAAATATCTTCTCCTCCTCCCCAAAATTGTTTCTCCAAATTCTCTATATCTATTACAAGAGGGGCTTATATAGGCCACCTCTGAGAGCATGAAAATACCAAACCTAAATTTGGCTAAAGTTAAAGATGAGAGTAATACACCAAATTTGAAGTCGGTTGTCATTAATTAGGCTGAAGAATTTCGCTAGCTAGCGAAATCACCAGGCATAGCGAAAACAGGAAATTTCGCTAAAGCCAGGTAATTTCTCTAGCTAGCGAAATTTCGCTAGCTTAGCGAAATTGTGTGTAAGAAAGCGAAATCAGGTGTTTAACTAAAATGGTGCCTAAGCGAGCGGGGTGGTCTAGAGAGTTTGAGAGATTTATTGGGTTGCGGAAATTTTAAGCTAGGTTGCGAATTTTTAGCAATCCTAGCGAAAATTTTTCGCAACTCTAGCGAAAAATTCCTCTTTTGTTGATCTTCACTCCTGTGCTCTTTGCGTCCAGTATTCTTCACTTTGCCTTGGTTTCTCATTGATTCTTGGGCTGGTTGATGGCCGAACATTGGAATCAATCTTCATGATTCATCATTTGACACAAAGAAATTGAACTCCAAGAGTGCGCAAACACACGCAAAACAACCAAAATACCCTCTAAGCGGCATAAGTGAGTACTAAGAAGACTTGAACACTTCAATTGGCATTAATGACATGATTAGTGCTAAAGCACTCAAAACCTATCTAATATAGGGTTCAAAATTACTTTTGGGCACTAATCTGCTTAAGCGTTGCTAGTCCCTTAGCAATGCAAAAACAAAAAGGAGATGCATCATAGTGATTTGCAAAAGGTTATGATTCAAAAGGGTTTATATACATATTAACATTACTTTAAATTGAGCAATTGATATCAAATTTGGCAATCGATATAAAAGAATCAAAATCATAAGAAGGAACGTTCCCCGAGTCAGCTGAGTTCCATGATTTCTCAACGAATTTCCACCTAAGTCTAATGGTTCTTTATGTAACAGATTAAGCCAATAACTTGCAAAATTTGTCTCACTCCCCCGACCTAGCAACGACATGGCCTTAAGGTATTGAACGACCTAGATATAAGGATAATTCGCTTCTTTCTTTATTCAACTATATTGTAGGATGCAATGCTTAAAAATTCGACTTCACCAAGAAAGTCCGTGTAGCGAAGGTCCTGATGACTCCCAGCCAATTAAAGGTTTAGGGCATCAAGCGAGGATCCCTTGACCACAGAGCTACGAGGCTTCACCGGACTCGAATGACCCGAAAATCAAGCACCTACAAATCGTTAGACTCTACCTATCCACCCATTACTTAACAAACACTAAATCGATGACTCGACCAATTAAGGCATAGGGCATCGGGTTTCAAGGCTTCGCCATACCCCTCCCGGACCGTGCTCGAGGTTTTCAGGCAAAAAAACTTCACGACTTTGTTTTCTTTTCTTCTTTTCTTTTTCTTTTTTCTTTTTTGCTTTTCTTTTCTTTCTTTTTGGAAACTGACATTGGTCTTCAAGTATGGGTAACACAAAGTACTGCTCCTAGGTTGCCAACATGCTTAAGGCCGGCTATGCAAGCGAAAGGAAGAGAGAACAAATTTAAACCTATTGAAATAATACAAGGTCGGTGTGTGAATTAGCATAAGGGAGAAATTTCAAGTTGAGCATGCTGGAACTGTAAGTGACCAAAAATTGTTTCAAGCATGGAATTTGTTCTAACATAGAGGTGACAAATAATGATTCAATTTTCCAACATAAAGCAATTCAATTGTTCAATTTGAAGCAATTCAATTGTTCAATTGAAAAGAAAAACACACCTAGTAAAGGCACAAAACATGATATATACAAAAAAAATTTGTATATATAAACTGAATAGCTTTTGATATAGCCAAAATGGCTAATACATGAATACAAAGCTAAACACAAAAATATCACTGCCTACTATGGCTAATACATAAATCCTAATCAAGATCAGTAGGCAGTTGATAAAGCTGATAACTATACAAAAATCATAAAAAGAGACCTAACCACCTCAACTGCTTGTGAGGTAGTGGTGAGAACTGAGTGGGCTTTGAGCCGATTCTTTGCTCGACCCAGGAACATCGAGAGCGGCGGCTGTGGTGGGGTCCTCTCGACCCGGGAACATAGGGAAAACCAGGTGGGTCATAATGCAGTAATCGACATGGAATGGCCTTGGGCCAACCTACGATCTGGGCTGCTGTAGCCCGGTAGTGAGGCGGATAGCATCCATCACACCGGCTATCTCTCGGTGACATGGCCCAATACTCCGTAGAGATGGTGTCTTTGAATAGGATGTTCCGAGTGTCGGCTGCGTTTCTTGATGTAGTCTGTGGAGGAGGGGATGGAGGTGACATATGTGGAACCGGACTCTGCTTTGTATCTCGGACTCGGGGGCAAGTATATCATGCGTATGGGCGGTCCTCGGCCTCGACCCGAGTACCTCCTCCCCCAGTCACGTAGTGCGTAGAGTGGAAGGAATACGGGCATAGTCATCACCCACTCCATTTTGACATGACCCGGGGCATCGAGACCCTCATCTCGATCCACGGGGCTCCTCCGGGAATCCATATGCTTTCGGGAACATGATGGAGGAGTCTCGGCAGTGGTGGGATGCTCTCGCTCGTACGGGTCCTTAGATGGACCTTCTCCTCGAGCGCCTTGGAGAGGCCATCACCGAAGCTGGAGGGATGAGACAAATCTCCCGAGATCGGTCGCGCGCCTCGGGATGGCCCCCCTCCTGCACATAATCTTTGCGAGGGAATAGCGTGATGCGTGGGTGGTCTACCGATAGCACGGGGCGGGGCGCCTCGGGTAAAATCTTTGGACCCGGTTGTAGCGTCTCTGCGGCGGTCTTTCGAACCATCTCCTGTGAGGTGGGTGGGCCTCCTCTGTAACCCTCGGCATTCTTGCGGTATCGCAAAGCCCAATCTTTGCTTCTGAGTGCTCCGGTTGCTCTAAGTACACCGGGGCGGTCATCAATCACGGAAGCGAAGCTCATGTGGATTTGTCTCCTCCCACTGGATGTCATGGGTGGTAGGCTAACGACACTACTCTCGGATAATAATGCTGCTTAGGGAGTCATGAAGATAGGAGTGAATACTCCTCGATCAACCTCATAGACTCCGGTATCTGGGTCGACCCTCGGTAGCGGGGACGTCATAATATGAGCTCTGATGAAACTCTCTGGGGTGGGTCGCCACGTTTGGATGGGGTTCCCTGAACAATGGCCACCCGGATCCTCGGGGCGGCGACGGTGAGGAGTGATGAAGTCGCCTCGCGGCGGATGTGGCGAGGCTGATGGTGGGTAGAGAGATGACTATTTCGCACAGGGCCCCGATGTGCGGGCCCGCTTGGAGCGAGACCCTCCTAACTCTCCTAGGGACGGGTGATGGGGCGGGGTCCCGTCAGTGTCCCGATCGCGTCGGAATCCCGGAGGCTCCTCAGGTGCGACCTCGGGGTAGTGGCGAAGTCTTTGAGGAGTCTTTGGGCGGGACCCCCAGGCGGGAGCCTCTCTCTCAGGCGTGCTGAATCTCACCCGAGGCCGAATACGGGACCCACCCCGAGTACGAACCATACGTGCTCGAAATGAAATGCTTGGAAAGGGGCTCGACTCACTTTGGAAATGTAGGCGGAATCTCTATATGTAGAGCGAGGCTCTGGAGGTGGCTGAATCACTCACGACGGAGACTCACGTGCTTCAGGCTCAGCTGCGGTTGAAACCGGCTGCGGATAGCGAACAAGGCTCGATGGCTGGTCGAAGCGGCGGGACGGGGCACGAGTGCGAACAGTACGGCGGTCTGAAGGCGACAATGGAGGCTCAGAGGCTCGCGTGTGACCCGAGTCTGGGACGGTGGCCGTCGTGATCGTCTGCGGCGTGGTGCCAGGCTTCGGTCAGGCACGATCCGCTGCTGACGGAGGTGCGGTGGCTCTAAGAAGAAATGCACGAGGGCGGGGCCAGGAAGCACGAGGGCCTCGCGGGCGGCTCGGTCACGGCTAACGGCGGCGATGCGCGGAGCGAGTGTCACGGCGGCAGTGGATGGAACCCAGGGCTTCGGCAGAGGCTTTGCTAGGGGAGGGGAAATATTAAGTGGCATTTTGGCAAACCCCCTCCCCTGTTTATATAGACATTTAACGGCAGCCGAAGGGTCTCACCTTGATTTCGCCTCTTAGCCCGAATTTGGCCATGCTAACTCACGAAATCCAAAAATTTTAAATTAAACATTACTACTATAAAAATTATTATAAAATTTAATATATGAAACTATAAATAAAATTTAACAAACAATACTATACTATATAAACAAAGTACTAAAATATTAAAATTACTAAATTAAAAAGTTTATTAAAAATAATTGAACTTAACTAAAATTTACTAACTTAAAACAAAAAGAAACATGGTGGCGCAGGTCGGTTTATTAGAAGCAGGTGATTCATTCTCAAGAAGTACTCAAGGGGGTCAAGGAGAATGATCTCCTCGGCCTACTTGATAGTCGGAGTTGAGTCCATGGTGTTAGGTACTTTGAATGTTGATTTGCTCCATACTGTGATGAAAGCCACAGATTGAGCAATTGGTTTGTAGTTGGTGTTGATAGCAGAGACCAATATCTCCTCATCTCCTTGGCTGATTACTCCTGCAATTCACGGACACTATGTTTTCACGCTGTTGATCAATTGAAACAACTTCATCAGAAATTTGATTTTCAGTTTCTAACAAATTTTGCTTGTTGTTCAAATGGAAGATGTTTAACTCAGTCATGTTACCAAAGGTTAATTGCATGACTCCATTAAAACCCAATTTATTATTGCATTGGCTGTGGCAGAAATGGTCTTCCTAAGATGATTGGTTCATGATTGGGTTCATTTGCAATTGGCTGAGTGTCAAGCACTACAAAATCTCTTTGGGTAGTAGAGATTTGTCTATTTTCACAAAAGGACATCCTCAACTATCCCCTTGGGATTTTCAGCGATCTATCGGCGTGATGATAGTGTGATGTTGGTAGGTTTAAGTTTCCTAAACCTAGATGCTTGTATCACAGAATACGCGGAAGTAGGTTCTAGCGCTCCTAAATTGAGCAGGACTTTTCTATGCAATTCCACGATAGTGGCGGGGTGTGGGAGATCCACGGATCCTTGTATTTGACGGGATATTTGCTTTGGATTATGACTTGTTCGGTGAGAAATGCCTTTTCTCAGCGCCTAATCCCTTCTTGATTGTGCAAAGATCTTTCAAAAGTTTTTTGCATAGCAGGCACTTGTTTGATTATATCCAATAAAGGTATGTCTCCTTCGCTTGCCTTAGGACCTCTAAAATGCACCTTGTTGAGATACCTTCTTCTTACCTCCCTAAGTGCTTGTGGAAATGGAGGTGGTATGCGGTATTCATTGAATCTTCCTTTAGGAGAATATGCTCGGACTGCAATTCTTCTCCTTGCATGGATTTTCAACGAGGTTTTGGCATAGGCTGATTGACCTCTTTCCACTTTAAGGGTAAGTATAGCAACCTCATCCATTCGAATTGTTGGATGACCCACTTCATGAATTCCATAGGATTTGGAAGTGTTTGGGAGGAAACCTCCCTCTTTCTTGTACCTCCTAGCAACTTATTGATCTTGGTGATTGAATCTTTGCAGGTTATCAATTTTACAGTTGAGATTGCTCCTCGTATCTATTCTCTTATTCGAGTGTACTTTCTACGATATCAATCCTTTGTGCGTTCACGCATTGATTCCTTTGTTCCTCAACAAAGTTGCCCACCACCTTACTCAAATTCAATATAGCTTGCTTGTTCTCTTTGGAGTAGAGGATGGTGGTTATTTGTGGCCCCAATGAGGGGAACCAAAGCGAGTTTGGCACTACAGAATTTTATAGCGGGGGGTTGGGTCTCTCATGCAGGTTAGAATTGATTCCTCCAATTGGAATTGTAAGGTATTACCATATGGAGCATTAGTTGTTGTGGCTTGTATTGTCCTACCGGTGTTTGCACAGTCGACACAAATCCCTTCCTTTGTAGGGGCCATAGGACATGGTTCTCTTGGGTGCACGGTTGGAAGTGGTCTGAGATTGGGTACGAGATTTCGATCCTTTGCATGCACCTCTTGGAGGCTGTTGCTTTCAAGCTCCTCCACTTTCCTTGCTAGGGTTGAAATCCTGGCTCTCATCTCTATTTCTTACGCGGTGCATACATCCCACCTTAGGTTGGCCTGGTGGTTTTATCCTATCCATTTCTCTAGGGTTGGCTCATCCCGACCCTTAGAAGTTTCAGCCACGTAATTTAAAAGTCATGGCTTCATCGGGATGCTTGCTTAGAAGTCTCACACACATAGTTTCAGTTGCTCATGGCGGAGACATACCACCATAGAGTGGTTTACCAGCATCCATGTGTCAAACCCATGATGTGGACATGCACTGATGGTTTCCACAAATCTTTCCCAACCTTGGTAAAATCTTTCATAATACGAAATTTGCAAGGTATAAATTTGTCTCTTCGGTGTGGTCTTATGAGCAGAAGAACTGTGAGAGTGCACTTTGCAGCTCGGCCAATTTCCTAATGGTTCATAGGCCTCAATGGGTTGAGCCATATCTTGGCACTTATCTTAAGTCAATGGAAATGCTTTTAACCCCGGCCAATCCATGTCCATCATGCCTTCCTTGAGAGGTGAGTACCGAACCTCCTCAAAATCCCTAATATGAGTGTATGGTTTTCATTTTCCATACTCGCATGATATGTGGGAGTAAGGTACCAAATATATCCTTTGCTACATCTTCGACGGGAGGAATGATACAGGATGGGGCACTAACTCTAGGAGGGTGGATGTGGTCCCTCATGGTTCTATAGGCATTTGGATTCATGGGGGTTCCTGGTTGGCTCTGTTGTTCTGGGGTATGGGATCCATGGTATCGGTATGCTGCCGACTTCTAGCTAGGTCAAGTTGTGTCTTGATTCTATCTGATCTACGATGTGTCTCTATCAACATTTGCATAAACACATTTACAAAATTATAGAGACAACAAAAAGAACTAACAAAGCTTGCAAGGTTAAGGATTGGCTAACAAAAATTAAAACTAGCCCAGATGAAAAGCGAAGCAGTCACGATTCTTGCTTAGTGGCGGCGATTCTTGCAAGCCAGTGACAAAAGGGGTAAGGTTACCTTCACTTGTGATGTGGATCACAAATACACTTCAACTCATCATTAGTAGTTTGGCACCATCCCGGCAGCCGATTAAGTGCCCGCGAGTGAGGTGAGCTAAAATCAGCAAAATTTATATACACCTAAGTTCCTACTACGCCGGTAGTCGAAACTGCTGAGTATAGTGGTCTAAATTCGAACACGGGGATGAGTTTTCATCCCTAGAAATGATTGCATAAGTGCACGAAAGGTAAGGCTTTCTATTTGGACTTTTTGGATTTGCTTCAAAAGCATTGGAAGTAGGTTGAAAAGCGAGGGTATGAAAACCGAAGTTAAAGGTGAAAGTTAACTTTGAAGATTTAGGTCACTAACTTGGTAAGTTAGGGCAAACAAATTGTCCTCGGGTTTTATCCTCGCGTTATGACAAGCAGCTTATGATTACTGGCATAACCGGATCTATGTTTAACTAAGCAAAGCCTCACCCTTGAAATCAACTCCTATTTGAGTCAACACAAGTAACATGCATCTATGGCCTTTTCTTTGTTTGAAACCACTAGCATTTAAATATCATTTCGAGCTCGTAGAGAGACCATCTAAAGAACCACAGTGCATCTAGCGCATTGGTATGCCTTTGTATCCTAAAAACATGGAGAGTATTGGCCAAATTGATAACATTCCAATGCTATTCCAACCCCTAATTTGAGAAGATGGGGTCATAAACCACGATTACCTATGGCTTTTAATACAAGAGGGACAACATGCATATGCCGCCTGACTAGCTTCCTTCCTCTTCAAAGAAAGGAGAGCAGCCAAGCATCTCTTGAGTTGTCATCCTCAAGAGGGTGTTTGTAGCCAAAGTAAGAGAGAAAGAGGAGAAGAGAGAGGAAAAGCAAAACCTAAATAAAAATACGAGACTTTATTTACAAAATGAAAACACAAAATATCTTCTCCTCCCTCCCCAAAATTGTTCTCAAAAATTCTCTATATCTATTACGAGAGGGCTTATATATAGAGTACAGTAGCAGCTAGAAATGTAGAACTTCGAACATTCGAGCTAGGCTTGTTAATTTATGAGTGAGCTCGAGCCCGAGCCGAGCTTTTGAACGAGCTTAAAATCAGGCTCAAGCTTGGCTTGATTTAAAAAAAAAAAGCTTGGCTTGAGCTCATTAGGCTCGTTTTCCATATGAACAAGCTCGAGCTCAAGCCCAATCCGAGCCTATACAAGTTTGTATTGTAATCAATCCTCAAGCTCAGTCCATATACTTTTTAACTTTTTGTAATCAATCGATATGAATCACATCCAATTAAGAAATAATTTTCTATGGGATTTGTTTTACCTTAGTTGATTTAGAAATTGATGCTAAAGTTGTTAAAGCCACTTCCTTCAACATTTGTTTCCCTTTTTGGAGATCTAGGTACAGTCCCCCCAGCCGACGGCGTGGGATTCGCTCGAGCTCCGTGCGTCTTAAATCGGTAAAGCGTACTCCTTGACGGCTTCATGAGGATTGACGCATTTGCCCATCCATATCGACTGGATCTAGAGCTTGAGGATCCATTACATCGATATCCGGGACACATGACCTGGACATTTCACTCCGCCCAGCGCTGAGTGGGATCGCACGGTGAAGACCCCGGATCACATTTGGCGGGACCGTAGAGGCGGAAGCCTCGTTCCCGGTGTGGATGGGTCGGCACGAGGCAGGCACCGGCCGGCGGGGCAGTATGAAATTTATCGGGCTGGGAGTGGGGCTCGAGCTCGGCCTCGTTTACAGCTCCACGAGGCTGAGCTCGAGCAGGTTTTTTTCGAGGGCCGAGCCAGGCCCAGGAGCCAGTAAGCAGCAAGTTACAGCCCCACTTATATAGGCCACCTCGAGAGGCATGAAAATACCCGAAAAAACCTAAATTTGGCTAAGTTAAAGGGAGACGAGAGTAATACGCAAATTTGAGTCGGTTGGCATTAATTACAAAACATGACGAGGAGCATTAAATTTCGCTAGGCTGAAGAATTTCGCTAGCTAAGCCCAGAAATCCACCGAGGCTTACTGCGCAGCAGGAAATTTCGCTAAAAGCCGAGTAATTTCGCTAGCTAGCGAAATTCCTTAGTAAAGAGTATTTGTGTGTGTAGAAATAAGGGTATTTTAAGCTAAAATGAGATTACTTTAAGCGGCTGGGGTGAAGTCTAAGCGAAATTTGAAGATTTCGCTAAGGTTCGCCAATTTTCGCTAAGGTTGCGAGGAAATTTTCGCAATCCTAGCAAAAATTTTAACGACTCTGTGAAAATTCACCTTTGTTGATCTTCACTCACATCTTCTTGCATCGATATTCTTCACTTTGCCTTGGTTTCTCATTGATTCTTGAAATTTGGTTGATGGTGAACATTGGAATCAATCTTCATGATTCATCATTTGACTCGAAATTGAACTCAGAGTGCGCAAACTTTTAAAACAATAAAAATACCCTCCTAAGCGGCATAAGTGGTACTAAGAAGACTTGAACACTTCAATTGGCATTAATGACATGATTAGTGCACAAAAAGCACTCAAAACCTATCTAATATAGGGTTCAAAATTGCACTTTTTGGGCACTAATCACCTAGGGTAAGCAAGTCGATTTCTTTGTTTGGTATGAGTTAGAGCAAATGTGCTCCAATTTCTTTCACACACTGAAGATGATGCGATTTGGGAAAAAACCTTCAAGGCCAAATTCCTTAATGTTGGAGCGTGATTTCTATACAAAAACCACCATTCAGCTGCAATAAAAATTATTTATATTCAATATATAATAACAAAATAGTTATAAAATTGACTTATAATGAGAATTACTTACAGAGGCTTAATATTTTTGATCTTGATGCTATTACCCAATCACAAATCCTTTTTTTGCATCATAGAGCAATTATAATCACAGTAATTCAAAAATGCAAAAAATCTAAAATAAAAATCAATAAAAATAAATTGAATCAATTAATTAGAATTAGAAACTCATTAATTTACCTTATTTCCAAAATTACAAAAGGCCTTCAACATTAGGATCTAATTTAGAAAACGTCATGAACAACGAAGTAGCTGGGGTTACAACCAACTCCGGGTCTATATTGAAATTTTGGATTTAGATAGTATGCTGCAATAGTTATTGAGAATTAGTATGTGATAATAATATAAACATAATATTATTAAATGTGAATATCAAGGAAGATGATATTAATTAGTTACTTGCTGCATGAAGAGAATGCTTAAGGGTTCTATCCCAATGATCTGTGATGATATGTTTCACCCACTCTTTAGCTTTAAGTCGATCTAAATTTGCCTTCATCAATAAGATCAACTGCGTGAACCAATGGCATGGTTGGGACGACACTGAATCAACTCAATCTGGCAATTGTGTATAGTGCCTCCTTAGATGGACACTAGCTTCTCCACCTTCTTCCAATATTCATGATCAAACATGAGCCTTTCAACCTCATGTCCAACTTTTGTCCGGCTAAGCTTGTGAGATGCCCATTCATTATTAATAAAGACTTTCTTCAAATCAACCCTCTTTTTTAGAAGACCGTCAAGGGTAATATAGTTTGTTGCAAATCTTTTTTTCTCAGAGGCCTTACGATATCTCCACCCACCAGGGCTGTCACATTTTGCAAACAAACAACCATGATTATAAATGAAGTTGGTTATCTTTCGGCCCATTCATGATCGGCCCGAGCAGCACTATCCGCACACCCGACTTCTTGAGCATTAAATCAATGCGGTGTGTTGCACATGGACTCAATCTGATTGTATTTCTTCGTCAACAACTTTCCCAGCTTTCCACGAATGCTAATCCATTATACATTACAATTTGCACCACATTTGCTTCTCCAACTTCCTTGATAACGTCCTTCAACAAACCATATATGTATTTGTTGTCTTTAATCTTATCCGATGCATCAACATATTTGAGGAAAATTGTGCTCCTTTTGAATATACCATGAAATTAATTATGCTCAATTTGGTTGGCCCGGTCCATCAATCGCATATAATTGTGCATCTATATGTCTCCTATTTCTCCCTTTGTATGTTGATATAAGCTTCCGTGTCTTTATACCCATTTCCAAGTATTTGTTTTTGATTTCATATGGAGATGGTGGTTCGATGCCCATCCCTACATATATAATTAAAGAAAAGTTGGTTGGTGGTTGCAAATTTGCAATCATAATTTAAGATAATAATGTCATTATTAAAACATATTATACAATTACCTGCTTGTTGTGCACCAAAGACCATGTTCTTAAGAGTAGTGCTTAGTCTAAAGCTTTTTGAGGTGGAACA
The DNA here is from genome assembly GCA_016808115.1 of Tetrastigma voinierianum. NCBI lineage: Eukaryota > Viridiplantae > Streptophyta > Magnoliopsida > Vitales > Vitaceae > Tetrastigma > Tetrastigma voinierianum. The sequence continues at coordinate 107,516 of JAEQBH010007885.1, read as the reverse complement.
CTTTCATATATGAAGGACTTGCTAATCAATTGTCCCATTGTTTCCTTGATTGAACCACCTTTGAACATATTTTTGAGGCTTTTTTGTTTTGCAGTCGAAGACTTGTACAGTGATGGTGCAATTGGCGGTGTGTGGATCACAGTATAGAACACTTTGTGATCTTTGTATATGTCTTGATGGATCATCTGGTTGTGAAGACCCGCCTATTGCAATTATGCAAAAAAATAAAATAAAATAACATTATTTTATACATAATTATGTGAAAAAATGAATTAGATATAAAGATTTACCTTTTTTTTTTTGCCTCTCATAAATCCTACAACTTGTTCTTAGTTCCATTCACTAGCTTTTGATGCACGTCTTTGCCTCTCGATATATTCATCCGCTCGTAAGTTATATCATTTAGATACATATACACATCCTCATCACCCTCCTCCTCCTCTTCATCATCAACGAGAGTGTGATGTCTTCCTGCCATTATGCCTCGTAATTCAGCTCGAATTTCTTCCATATCATTGACTTTTTAGCTGTTTTGCTTTTATATTCTAAAGTTGCTTCATTGTGTTTACTTCATTTGCACATATGGACACTTCTTAGTATTTGAATGGGGATCGAGTATGTGGCCCAGTGAAACTGCGAAATGGTGGCACATGTAAAGCCACAATAATTGCAAATTGTTCCATTTTTATGTCCCTCCACAGGTGTGCAATACCTCCATGCAAGATCTCGACCTCCCACTTCCACCTAGCCATCCTCTAAACACATGATTTTATTTGAAAATGAAATTCGAATCAATGTGATAATGTAATATGATATCATTATAATAACATTATATAAATGTAAGTTAACATAAAAGTAAGATCTAAGTTAACAAGCAGGTTTGTTTAATTGTATAATATGTTTCAAATTACTAAAATAAGATTATAGTATAAAAATGTTTCAAACATTATATAACTAAAATAAGATTATAGTAAATAACTAATATAATTAATATAATTAATTAACTAAAAATTATATTAGTTAGTGTGTATGAACTAAAATAATATTATTAAGATATCTAAGTAAGAAGATCTAAATTTCTAACATTTAATTATAACTAAGTTTCAAACATTATATAACTAAAATTTAATGTAAGTAAAATGTTTCAAATTACTAAAATAAGATTCTAATATAAATATGTATAAAATTTAATGTACTATTAACTAAATAACTAATATAATTAATTAACTAAAAATTATATTAGTTAGTAATATTATGAACTAAAATAATATCATTAAGATATCTAAGAAGATCTAAATTTATAACATTAAATATGTCTAAGATCTAAGTTTTAAACATTATATAACTAAAATTTAATGTAAGTAATATGTATCAAATTACTAAAATAAGATTATAGTATAAAAATGTTTCAAACATTATATAACTAAAAAATAAGATTATATTAAATAACTAATATAATTAATTAACTAAAAAATTATATTAGTTAGTAATATCATGAACTAAAATACTATTATTAAGATATCTAAGTAAGAAGATTTAAATTTATAACATTTTAATTATAACTAAGTTTCAAACATTATATAAGTAAAATTTAATGTAAGTAATATGTTTCAAATTACTAAAATAAGATCATAATATAAATATGTTTCAAATTACTAAAATAAGATTATAATATAAATATGTTTCAAATTTAATGTACTATTAACTAAATAACTAATATAATTAATTAACTAAAAATTATATTAGTTAGTAATATTATGAACTAAAATAATATCATTAAGATATCTAAGAAGATCTAAATTTCTAACATTAAATATGTCTAAGATCTAAGTTTTAAACATTATATAACTAAAATTTAATGTAAGTAATATGTTTCAAATTACTAAAATAAGATTATAGTATAAAAATATTTCAAACATTACATAACTAAAATAAGATTACAGTAAATAACTTGTAAAACCCAGGAAAATTCGAATTTTCAGAAAAAGGGTAAAATGGTAATTTGGTAAAAATCCGAAATTTTCACAGAACTCGGATGACAAAAGCGGACTTCACCGTTGGAATCGTTTAAGTGAAAATCTAGCTATCCGTCAAGAATTTCGTCGAATTACAGGAACTAATCAAAAATTTCACGTTTTTAAGTCTTTGGTGTTGAGTCTTAGTAAGGCTGACTTGTGAAAGACATGTGATGTGACAAAAGTCACCTACTACATGTACCAATGTGACACATGTTGTATGATTAGTGAGATGATGGAGATGAATGGCTTAGATTAAGCCATGTGTCAAATAGTTAAATGAAGGGACAATGATGAAATTATTGGAAAGTTTAATTGAATAAGACAAAAATAAATAGTCTTCTTCTCCAATTTGAAGAAAAAATCGTGCAGTGAGGGTGTGTTTCAGTTTTTAGAGTGAGAAAGTGTGACTTCTCTCTAGATTTCCCGGCGTTCGGACTGTCGGTTCTCGTCGGAGCAAGAAGCAAAGTTGTTCTCTGTGACCAAGAGCTACGTGTGTGGACAGATTTTGTGGAGTTCAGATGGAAATCCAGTGGGGATCTTTTCTCTTGGTTTGTCTTTATTTTAAGAGCATTTTATGAATGAGGATTTGTTGAGGCCTAAATGACCGTGTTTTCGGTCTCAAAATCTTTGAGCCAGGAGTGAAGAAATCCACTTACTTGGTAATGGCAGTGAACGGTGTCGACCGAGGTTTCCCCTTTACATTCATGTAGTTCATATGTGATTTTTGTATGGTTTGGGTGATTCAAAATGAATTGCTTGATTGGTTAATTAGTCCATGTGAGCTAATTTTGGTGTTATTGTTGTGAATTGAATAACATGATTTATGTGAGTTAATTGTGTTAATATATACATGTAAATATATTAGCATGAATACTTTGGAAATGACATAATGCATTCCATATGCACTTGCCCAAGGGCACCCTAGAGCGATAGGTGTGAGTGCATGACCACGAGGAATGAAAGAAAGTGAAAATGGTTGTGAAAGGAATTTCAAGGAAGATTTTCCGAAAAATTGCCTTTGAGAGTTATCGGCAGTTCATCTCGAAGGTGGACCATGGCTATTTGGAGAACCCCGGTAATTCACCTCGGGTATTCCGATATATTTGCAAAACTCGTAGTGTGTTTTCAGGAACAAAAAGCTTTTGTTTTGAAAAGCTGTATTTCTCGTATTTGGCTAGGCATGTGTGGGGAGTCGATGAGGACTCGAGACATGGGATTAGGTATGTAGACATTAGTAGGATCATGTATTTGCTTGAGTGTGTTTGTTTGCTTGCCATGATATGTGCACTTAGGTGGGAGTAACCCAAGTAGGAGATTATCCTCTTGGGCTTTGCTCCTGCCACGATAGGATCGTGTTTCGGGTATAGGGAGTGCACGGGAGGACGACACTCACTAGAGGCCACATTTGAGAAGAAAGCCGACATGTAGCTTTGGTAGATACTTTTGTATAACATGTATTAGAACTTTAAATTTTAATATATGTTTGAAGTAATGTATTGAGTATGTAATATAGTTGGTTGGGATATATTTTGTGATCTTGATGTATGAGCCAGTGGCCATTTACTCATTTTATTATTAGTATGTGGACAGTCGTAGTGATTTGTAAAATGTCCAGGACGGTATATGTATCTTGGGTAGACTCACATTGCAAGGGGCTGCCGTTTTATAGTGGTGTATTCAGGTTGTAAATGCAATATTAATTGACGGGTTGTCAACGGGACTAGAATGGGCGTCATAACTAATATAATTAAATATGTTAATTAACTAAAAATTCTCTTCGTTAGCCAATAATATGAACTAAAATAATATTATTAGATATCTAAGTAGAAGATCTATTTCTAACATTCATTATAACTAAGTTTCAAACATTATATAAAATAAAATTTAATGCAATTACTAAATAGATTATAATATAAATATGTTTCAAATTTAATGTACTATTAACTAAATATAATATAATTTAATTAATAAAATTATATTAGTTAAATGTAATATAGACTAAAATAATATTATTAAGATATCAAGAAAATCTAAATTTCTAACATTACATATTATATTAATTTAATAGTAGGATGTGTGCAATATCTAAGTTTCAAATATTATAACTTATTTTATTATTGAGTAAATAAAATAAAACTATATTATAAAAATATTTATTATAAACTACTTTAACACCAAATAAAACTAAGATAAATTTAAAAATAAAATATGCATAAAAACAAAATTAATACACAAAGAAACATACCTTAATTCACAAAGATCTTCAAAATATTAGGATAAAGAACAAAAAAATAATAATTTGAGAGTCAAATGGAGCTTAAATGTGGATAGATGAGTTTGTAATGATTAGCCTTTAGAGGGTATTTATAGAATTTTTTGGAGTCAAAATAGCCATTGGATTATTAAAAAAACCATTAGTTGTTTTAATAATTTGGATCGTCATATAACTCTTAGAAGTGTGCAAAGCTAATTAGATCAAGTTTAAGATTTAAAATTAACCTTTGGATAAAAATATAGCCCAGTTAGGATCGTTTAAAAGGACTAAATCAGGACTGAATTGGATCAAATCAGGACAAATCTGTGGTCAGATGCCTTTATTGATTTTGCAAAATCAACGTATGAAGCGTGTTGCTAGTTTTGATTTTTTAATGAAATATCGCCATTCATTTTGGTGATTTGTTATTTTTTCCCAACACATCAGGTTGTCAATATCTTCGGCTACAAGCGGAATAACGATTTTGATAAAAACTAAAAATTTATTCATTGGATATTCTGAGATTGTTTATCATTTGTTAAATACTTCCTACTTACGATCGTGACAAATTAGTGAATTTTCAATTTTATATATACACATATATATATACCTATATATGAGATTCTGCATGTAGATTCTTTATACATATAGAAAGAATAAAGAAAAAAATGTAACAAAAATTATTTTTAACAATTTATAATTTTTTTCAGTCAAATGCCTTTGTAGGAGCATTATTGAGTAATATAAATTGGAACTATTTTAGCAAGTTAAATCATAATTGTTTTTTTTTACTTGAAAACATTGTTTTTTGTTTTGTCTAAATCTTTAATTTATTTTTATTTTGTTTATCTAGTTTAGTGAAGATTCAATCAGCAGAGTTTGTCAGCAAATAACATTTTAAAAATAAATTATTCATCACTATAAAAAAATTAGAATTATATCAACTGACTCTTTGATCCATTTATGTAATTATTATTTTGACTTCCTAGTGATACATTACCATGAATGGCAACTGAGCCCCATTTCATGTCTTTTGGATATCATTGATAGATTTAAGAAGAAATTATCTCATTTGATATTAGTTTTAAAACTTGGCAAACATAACATCTCTTCTAATATATCATCTTTTCAAAATATGCATCCAATATTTCTTCAACAAATGTTATAGAACAACTTCCTCATTGTATTATTAAGTGTCTTTCTTTCTTTCTTGATAATATTACAGCTTCAACTTTTACCTTGTGTTTATTTTTCACATCATACTGTTTTACATTGATTCTAAGTATTTCTTTCATTTTCAGTTTGTGAAGTCATAGTTCCAATTATGCTATAGTTGTTTTTATATTATAATTTAGAGGTTTATGATTTCTTTGATTTGTTTTACCGAGGTTCTAATGAGTTGTTAGCTAAAAGATGAAAATCACGTATGTTAAAAGGAGGTGATGTAGAAAAATATGAAGACTATATCAATATTTGTTCTTTTATTGAAAAAATTAGAATTGTGATATAACTTGTGATTATTAAGTATAATTGGTTACATTATTGGTTGGAACCAAGTTATTATGTACAAATATTGGAAGAAATTTTCAACAGTAAAATTCAATTTGATTGTAGTTTCTTTTAAATTTTTATTTCATTATATAAGAATTCATTATTTTAATAACATGATATAAATTTTCATTTCAATATAAAATGTTAAAAGTTAAGTAAATTGAAGATGACACTCCAAGAGCATGTCATTGATAATATGCGTGTAGATCTTCTTTAAGGCGTCATTGTATTATAGGTGTCATTCTTGAAAATGTTCAACGATGGTGTTATTATGAGTGTCATTAACGTTATCCCAAGGTGATGTTTATTAGAGCGTCATTGGCTAATAGATGCAATATCAGTTTATATACCATGGCGCTTTAGGAAAGTGTGTGCAATCTTCATGACACGTTAACCATGTTGTAATTAAGACCCTGATAGAAATTTTGTTATATTTCTATTCTAAAATAGACTTAGGATATGAGTTTGTGGTATATGCAAAGAACACAGGGGTTAGTGTCATGCTACTGAAGTTTATGATAAGAAAAGGAAAACTCATTTATGGGGTCTCAAGTCAGAAACACAATCTGGCTGGAAGAGTTTGAGATCACTTACAAAACAATGTCCTCTCTCTCTCTCTCTCTCTCCATATATATATATATATATATATAGTAGTACTTTTATTTCCCACTCTAAACGTCTCTATTTTGTAGATTATAAGCATATGGTTTTATGGAGATACAACTTTGTGGGAAAAATTATAATTATGGTTTATGAATTTGATTCCATTTAAAAAGAGTTTATGAAGAATGGGAATGTAGATCAGTTAACTCATTTTGAAAATATTCTAATCAGTGTTACATTATTGAGAAGCACATAATCTCATCACCCTTTTGTCGAGAATATTTTTAACCCAAATATTGAACCCAACACACTAAGATCACTGAATGGTACGTATCACAGTCGGAATACATTAGCAAACTTTCATCTTCATGTCATGCTTGCCTGAAGATCCTGATCAGTTTAGATATACAAGATAAATTGGGCGACGGCACATGACAAATTGCACGGAGTCATCACTTCATCTAATGGTTGTGAGTTCATTCATTTCATTCATTTGCTTTAATTCACACAAACTAACTACAACCTTACTTAATTTTTTTATTTTGCTATACAAAATATGATGTTGAGTTGAAATGTTGCAGAAATGTTTCTTTAGGCAATAATTCCATTATAATAGGTAATCTATATATCTTTACTTCATATAGCTTCATTTGCGGTTGGTATCTCATTCGAGAGTTTAAGAGTATGATAACAGTAGCAAGAACAAGGTTACATTCAAAGATAGTGCAGTAGAGAACAAAGAATTAATATGGTCAAGGAATTTCCAAATATTAATGTAGTTGCAAATTTTGTAGATATAATCCAGTCGACAACAGATATGAGGAATTTTGTTGGCAAATATCATTGTGAGTAGTGCTTTACAAAAGAAAAATGGTAAGTGACTTGCATGATAACCTGCAGTGGATGCTTTGCTTGGTGTATGTGCTAACCTATCATTCTTATTTAAATTACAGGAATATGTCTTAAATGGAATATAAGGAAAGGTGGATCCTCCCCTAGCTAGACATCTTGATAAGATTCTCCGTCACATTAGGCAACCTTTTAGATTATGAAAATATTATTGTGAGAAATCTATTCAGAAACGGTTGAAGGAAAAATATTTTGTCTAGTGTTTTAGAAAATCAAATCGATAAATGCAAATGAAAAGATCGTCTTCGTGTTTAAATAAGAGGAGAAGAGAGGCATTTTACCGTCATGGTCTAAGCACACAAGCGGGAGATCTTATGGAGGAGGTACATTATTGGAGAAAAGAGTAAACTTGCATATCTTTGTGAAACTTTGATGTGAAGCGTCAGCTTGCTCGCTTGGGATGGAGTGATTGGGCATCAATAAGTATAGGATATATGAGGAGTTAATTTCAATGTTTCTCTATAAGATGTAAGAGAAGACAACTGTGAGAAAGGAAGAATCTTGTCTCGCCGTCAACTTATATTTGAATTATAAAATGGTATTTTTGCCCACATCTAGGCTCAACCCCACGGACGTAGGCAATTACCGAACCGCGTAACCAATCCCTGTCTCATTTCGTGTGTTTGTGCATAATCTTTTACCTAACTTTTTATCTTACTACTTTGTACACTTCTTGAACCTTCACACTGCACATCATAAAAGGGTTAACTGTCTCACTTATGACAATCCCTTACCAATTAATCACAATAACATTTGATAGACATTGTCACAATAAACGGTCTCTATTTTGTCAACTTTCAATTTCCAAAAGTACATAGAATGGTTTTGGAGGATGATTTCAAGGTTGTAGTAGGCATCAAGTCTTTAAGATTTGCTCTGAACAACTTAGCCATCGGTTGGAATGTTATTTCACATTCACAGAATTAAGTGGGTGGCCAATAACTTTAGTATTTAAGTCAATTAAATACTCAATATCTTTAAAATTATTATGAAGATATTTTTTCATGTCATTAGGTAAATTATAATAAATATAATTTATTATTTTGGAATAAAGAACAATTATTAATAATAAATATAATTTATTATTTTACTTCGAATAACACGTTTCTGAAACGGTTTTGAGCGTGTATTCTTGACCTTTTCTCCCTATCAATTATATATATATATATATATATATATATATATAAACCCCTTCATGTATGCTTGATTAGAAGACACTCTTATCAATTACGAAAACAGATTTTGTGTATCAAAGTTTGATAGGAAAGAGTCAAAGTTTAGATCCCTATCTATATAAAAATGAAGGAAGTCTCTCATGTTTTACTTTCTTCTTAATGGTATAATATATATTTTTTATTATCATTATTATTATTTTATTATCAGAGATGAGTTTGAAGTCAATGATCTGGAATATTGTGTGTTAATTTCCGTATTAAATCTCAACAAATGGTATCAGAGCTAGATTGAATTTAAATATTAAGAATCATTGTTTTATAAAGATTAAATTTTGAGATTTATCTTCGATTAATTAGTCTCCCACTAAAAAAATTTATTAAACAAAATAAAAATGTGACCTCTATTGTCAGAAGGAAGATTTTATTTTCCGCCCTGTATTATTTGAATGTCAAATGTCGGTGAAATTTGGTTTAGCTTTCGATCCGGTGGCCATTTTCGAGCATTCTTTGGCGCCATTCTTATGCCGTTCGGTAGCGCTTGATTTATACCATATATATATATATATATATATATATATATATATATATATATATATATATAGAAACCCCTTACCATGTGCGGTTAGAGGCACTCCATCAATTCTGAAACAATTTTATTTATCAAAGTTTGATAAAAGGAGAAAGAGAATAAAAGTTTGAATCTATGGCGAAGGAAATCTCTCATAAATAGCGTATTCTTCAAACGGTATGTAATATATGTCATTATTATTATTTTATTATCGAGGATGAGTTTGAAGTCAGTCTGGAATATTATTGTGTTAATTTCGGTATTAAATCCTCAACAAATGGTATCAGGAGCTAGATTGAATTCTAAATATTAAGAATCATTGTTTTCTCAAAATTAAATTTTGAGATTTATCTTGATTAATTCGTCTCTTAAAAATTTATTAAACAAAATAAAAAATAAGCTCAACGCGTAGAAGGAAGAGTTTCTTTCTATTGCGGCCAATCAATCTCAGTGAGAGCATGGACTGGCATGATCTCGGATGTGTTTCAGGAAACATTAACAATAATTAATGATTTGTTTTAAATTTTAGATGAAATAATAAGGAAGAAATATAAGTCTGTACTGAATTGGATGATTTGACATCATAATAGATGGGCGAATTCTCTTGATCTGTCACTTTATATAATAGTTGTTTATGATGTGCTCCTCATCAGATAAGTTTCTTATGGTTTATAGAGATTATGAATCAGATGATTAATAAAATGCTATTCATGATTTTTAACTTTCAAATAAAAGAATTCCAGGCTAATATACCATGAGAACTTTATCAAATGTTGTTCTGTGTGCAGAATAATAAACTAGAATGTTTGCATGGCTCTTTGTTCAGGCTGTTTTATATTCTAATTATAAGATAAAGGAGCTTATAATTACCAAGGTATACCTGCCTCAGATAGTGAGGAGCCAGCTTGAAATTGTTGCACTGTTCTTCAGTGTCGTTTCTTTGTGACCTTGTAGAAAGGTAAGAACAATTCTTTGAAGTGGCATATAATATTCAGACAGTAAGTGTTGCTCTCAGTGTTTGGATATATTAAAATTACCCGAGGAGGAGTACAATGTCAAATAGTTCATTGTATTATTTTATACTTGAGGGCCTTATTGTGAGCATTATTAATAACACAGTTCCATATTCCTCTTGCATTGAATGAAACATTTTTGATGGGTGACTTCTGAATGGTATGAAAGGGTTCAATACTTGGCGTAATGGATCTTGACTTTGGCTTTAATAGCAGGATAAACCTCTGAAGCTACGGATGGCTGATGCACCAAGACAAGTGGAACAATCAAAGCGACCAATCTAGCGACTAAATCGATATTTGTAAAAACCAAACTATTACCAATGGCAGAATCTCTCTTTCGCAATGAGTTTGCCTCAAAGATTTTAAATCTGATGAGGAAGCGGCTTGGCTTGTGATAAGTCCCTTGCAAACACAGTGATGTTTGAATTGACCACATGACTAAATGATAATTAATTCGAGAAGAGTGTCAATAACATAATACAAAGCATATTGAAAAATTTATAAAGCTTAAGAGCACTAAGCATGGGTATGGATGAGTCCTTCTTGAGTACGGTTGTGTCCTTAACTCACTTCCATCAGTTTATGCATTAAAATCACTTATAGCATCTGTGTTGATCAGTCAGACTTGAATGACTCACCAGTAAATGTATACAAGAGGAAGTGAGATTAAAGCCAAGGACATAATCTTGCTCTTGTTTGCAACTCATGGAGTCCACGAAGAAGGAAAAATTCAAAAGGAAGAACCACAAGAAAAGTGGACACGGGGAAGGTGCTTAAATCATGATGGAAAATTCACGGTAAAGTTGCTTCTTTGTGGCAAAAAGAGACATATGAAGAAGGATTGTGTAAGCGCAAGAGGCTTGGTTCTAGAAAAGAGGTATAAATCTTTCTTTTTGTATGTTATGAGTCAATCTTCTTGAGTAACTAATATGGTGGATTGATTAAGACCCTGACTCGTGTGACTAATTTAATGAGTTCCTTGTGGGAGCACGAGGAAAGTGAAAAGTTCCTCTATAGAGTATCTCAAGGTTGGAGTGATAGGCACATTGGTACCTGCTCGGCACTATTAGAGGCAGGTCTTGGACGATCTTTTAAACACTTTTTATGTACTATCTACAAAATTTAGTTCATATTCAAATTATATACACTGAATATTGTTTTATTGGATTGAGACTACATTAAGTTTGATGTTAGAATTCACATTCTGATTGGTTATAGTATTTTATGATGGTTTATATAAATTCTTGAATCCTTAATTTGCCTGAAGCTTTGATGACATTCATTGGTTCAAAACGTGAAGCAATTAATGAAAATTCTTGATCTTGGCACAGAAGACTAGGGCACATCTCTGGGAAAGAATTGAAATTAGTGGAAGGAATTTTACAAATCTTGACTTTGTGATTTTCATGTATACGTGGATTCTGCATAAAGGAAAGCAAACTAAACACTCCTGAGAAAGTTTGAGTAATATGGCTCCTTGAGATGATTCATACGGACTGTGGACCCTTACATTCCATGTTTCTGAAAGCTCTTTTATCACCTTTATAGATGATCTATCTCGTTATCAAAGGATCTTCATCCCCAATGTGAAAGTCTAGGGCCATTGACACTCTTAAAGATGTTCATATGAGAGAGGTTGAGAGACAATAAGATAAAAGGATTAAAATTGTGAAGAGATCGGATCGGGGTTGTGATTATTGTAGTGATGGTGAATCGAGTTAAAATCCTGGTCTTTTGCCAAATTCATGAAAAGCATAGTGGGTGCGTGCATGTGCTGATGCGCCGACATAATGAATTGTTCTTTGAAGGCGTAATCATTAATGGAAATGGTTAGGAGTATGATGAGTTGCTGCACATTACTGTTCCATTGTGGGGTGAAGCCTTAAAAACACAGTATATCTTGAGCAGGTTCAATGAAGGCAGTTCAAAACTCTTTACACAGTTATGGTGTGGTAGGAAGCTTTAGCTTGAGACATATACATATAGGTTACTGTCCAGTGGAGCGAGAATCTACTAACATGAGAAAAGCTTGATTCAAAGGCGATATAGGATATTTCATTGGCTATCGGGATAAATCGAAAGGTATAGATTTTATTATACTATTAGTGAGAAATAGTTGAAGCAGGTAATGAGGATTCTTAGAAGATATTGAAATTAGTAGAGATAATAGACGAAAAGGTAGATGTTGAAGAGATAAGAGTGGATATACCATCTTTTCACCTCGAAATTATTATCCCTCAACCTATTCAACAAGTTGAGGAAAATGTGGGCTAACATAATGCTAGGATGGTTATTGAGGAAAATGTGCCATTGAAAATGCGTAGAGCCACCTGGCAGAGGCACCTTCAGGGAGATCTTAAAGAGAGAAAGGAGACATAACCATTACGGATGATTATGTGGTGCCATTTATAGGAATCTGATTTTGATATTGGGATAAGGGAAGGATCCAGGTTTAGTTTCACAGCCATGGAAAGTGATTCTATTAAATGGATGGGCTTTTCTATGAATGAAGGTTGAAATCTATATGGCCCATGTAGTGTGGATAATGGTTGCCTAATAGTTATGCCAAGCCCGATGCAACAGCAAATGGGTCTTTAGGGCCAGTGACGCTAAAGGCAATATCAGACGATTTAGAAGCGGACTTGTGGCCAAGGTTTCACTCGAAGGAGTATGGGTGAATGATATTACCTTCTCTCGATTCGAAAGATTAAGCTTAAGATCATCATGGCACTTGTAACTCATTTTGATTTAGAGTTACATCAAATGGATGTATTGCATTCTTAAATAGAATTTGGATGAAGATATCTATGGAACTTAAGAGGTCGCGAAAGAATGAACACCTAGTTTGCAAATTAAAGAAATCCATTTACGGTCCTTCTTTAGCAAGCTTCCAGAACGATGGTATATTAAGTTTAATAATACCATTATCTTAATTTAAAGAGAACATTATTGATGATGGTGTATCATATCTGAAAGTTAGTGGGAAGGCAGTTTGCTACTATTTAAATCTTAATATGGATGATATTTTGCTAATATGATGATCTTGGTTTATTAGAGTGAAACAAGATATCTCTCAAAACTTTCATATGGACTGATATGGGTGAAATGAACTATATTTATTGGCATCAAGTCTTTAGGGATCGATCTCGAGGAGTAAAGTTTATCGAAAGGATGTGATCGGGATTTAGAGATTTAATATGCGATCATATTCTATGAATTGTACTATATTGAAGGTGACAAATTAAGTAAAATACGTGCGAATAACATGGAAAGGGAGCAAATGAAGAAAATTCCTTATGCATCGGCTGTGGGGAGTTTAATGTACGCTCAAACATGTACAAGGCCGGGTATCAGCTTTGCTGTAGGCATATTAGGAAGATACCAAAGTGATCGAGTTCGAACGGAAGAATTTGCAAGAAAGTCATAGAGAATTACTTACAAAGGGAATGAAAAGTTATATACTCACATATAAAGATCGAACAATTAGGGGTTGTCGTTTACTCGGATTCGATTATGGTGGTTGTCTCGATAGCTTAAAGTCAGCAGGATTTGTCTTTATGCTAGCAAATGGGGCAATCTCGTGGAAGAGTAAAAACAATCAATTCTTGCTTTAATCCATGATGGAGGCCGGGTTTGTTGCTTGTTTGAAGCTTGAGTCATAACTTTATGGTTGTGGAATTTGTCTCGAGGGCAGGTGTTGTCGACTCTGTTACTAAACCTTTGAGAATATAATGTGCTTGATAACCACATAGCTGTTTTCTATTCTCTAAGAATGGAAAATTTTACAGTGGATCGAAGCAGCATGGATTTAAAGTATTTAGTTGTTAAAGAAAGAGTCGAAAGCTTGACAAGTGTCGATTGAAAATATTAAGGATACACTTGTGGTTCTTTGATCCGTTAACTAAAAGATTACCTCCAAAGGCATATTTAGAACATGTTATGAGGATGGGCCTTTTGAGTAATCCATAATATGTATGATAATGAATGGTGGTTATGTAATTGACAATTTGCGCATTAAAATTGTTTATGTTTATTCTTGTTTTCAATTATGGGTGCACGTTTTATTGTTTGATCGCGAATTGTCGACCAAAACTAAAAATTCTGTATTTGGCATTATGCATTTGGTTAGTAAAGGTTATTGATGTGGTGTGGAAGGAAACTTGGCTGACATTATGGTCATGTAGCCCAGCTATTTCCTTCTCATCGATTGATGTTATAGGTATATTTTGGAATGTATTGCTAAGTTTATTGAAATGGTGATCCACATTATCAATTTATTTTCCAGTATATATTTTATATGTAAACTATATTATAGTTTTCATAATCGGTTTAGTGGGCCAAGTGGGAGAATGTTATTTCCACATTAAAAAATAGAGTGGGTGGCCCATAAAACCATATTATTTAATGCAATTAAAAGAATACTGATATATTAAAAGCTATTATAAAAGATGTTTACGTGGTGGGTAGAATTATAATAAATATAATTTATTGTTTTGGAATGAAACAGTTATTAATAATAAATATAATTTATTATTTTGGAATAAGAATAGTTATTCGAATAGCACGTTTAGAGCGGTTTTGAGCGTGTGATGTGGCCCTCTTCTCTATCGATAATATATATATATATATATATATATATATATATATATGTATAATAATAATAATATGTATATATATATATATATATATATCTCTTTAAATATGCACGGTTAGGGTCACTCTTGTGAGTGCAGAAACTTGTTATATGCATCAGAAGTTTCAATGAGGAGAAGAAGAGATCGAATTTAAGATCTACCTTCCACTTAGAGGAAGACCCATGAATGTAGTATTACTATTTGACACCTTACTCCCTGCTTTGTATGTATTTATACCAATGAGGTGCCAGATTGATGATAAAAAAGGAATATTATGTGTTAATTTCAGAAGTATTAAATCTCATGGAAAACAACACTGTCGTCTCTTGTAATTGGGTTTTATATCCCTCTGAGGTGCGATACACCCAATTGGTCTGACATTTGCCATACGATCTTTCCCTGGCCCCAAACTGTGAGTCTACCATCAGCCCAAACCCCTTTAGAACTAAAGGCTGAAGGTGAGTTCCTTTTGTGTGTGTGTAAGCTTTCTTACCGTAAGTCTGAATCGTGAAATCATGGTACCCACGCTTTCAGCCCAAATCTCAAACTTTCCCACTCTTTCTCATCCGGGTGTCCTTCGATTTTCTCGCAAATTTCACTCATGTTCTCTTCGATTTTCATGCCATAGAAATCGATGCCAGCTCCGTCTCTATGTCACCAGTAACGTGGACGTAGAGACCTTGTTGAAGAAGCTTATCAAGAATGACAAACACACCGAGTTATGGCCGGGAAAAAGTGACCAGAAAGAGAAAAAAAACAAAGAACAAAGAAAAACAAAAGGACCAAGAAAGCAACGAACAAGAAGGCGGTTATAGCCGAGATAAAAAGAAGCCGATAGTAAAAGTTGTAGTAGTTTAAGAACCATAATCAAACACCATAAAGCTTCCGCTGCCGCTGGCGCTTGATGGTGGTGCTAAGGTCGGGGAAGGTGGCGCCGCAGCCAAAAACGGTGGAGCAGCTCCAAAGGAGGCAAAACCGGAGGTGAAGAAATCGAAGGCTTCGTCGGCCTGTGAAGCGTTTCTGATTCTGCAAAAGGTTAACAAAAGGGTCATTTTAGGAAGATTGTGTGCCTTCACGTGCAACACCGATGAGGGAATATTTTCAAAATGAGTTAGCCTGGCTTTGGTTTCTCATTCTTTACAAGCTCTTTTTAAACTAAAATAAAATACATAAACCAAAGGATAATTTTCCCAATTGTTTGAGAGATCTTTCAGTTTTATGTTCTATCAAATTTATTTCCATAATAACGCGCTCTCAAACCTTCACCCAAAGAGGTGTGCTAGCATCAAATCAATCGACAATGTTAATGCTAGACGATGTTAGCATCAAAAGGTCACGTAGGACTCCTCTATCTCTTGTGGTGATAATAATTCGACTTCCTCCATAAAAGCATTGTCTCCACTTTCTTTTGCCAATAACTATACCTCTAGTTGGCTCGCATCATCCATAACAAGAACTCGCTTCTCATGAATTATCCTTCTGATTGCAACGAGAGCATCATTAACCTCACTGACGGGCGAAACCCCACTCATGGAAGATCTGATAGTTTGTGGGAGAGGGGCGTCATTTCGTCTTGTTTATGATTTCTTTATTTCGAAATAAAACTTCGAAAGGCATTTCAAAGTAGCAAGTTTATTATAAGAGCCTTGGCGAGGTTGTTTTGTGAGATTAATTCTGCATTTATGTGAAAGTAATCACGCGAATAGAAGCGTTAAATATTGAATCATCGGTCGAAATCTTTTTGGTTGCGGAGCGTGCCCTAAATCAATATGAAAATATTGAAATATTTGAGGCACTTAGGTGCGAGGGCTGTAATCTTAGGATCTACGCTTAGTTTCTAATGTCCAATATTTATCGGCAATGGAATTAGAAGAATTGAAAATTATAGTGTGATGCGGGGACCCATGTAAGACCAATTGTTCACGGAATAAGGAGCCGCGCGTCGTAATTTCGATTACAAAATTATAATTTCGGTTGATCGTGTTTGTTCTCTAAATCTCGGATAACGAAGCGGATTGCACCGTTGAATCGTCTCGCGAAATCTGCTATACGAAAATTTAGTGAATTCGAGACGGTCGGAGTTGGCGTTTTTTCGAGGCATGGCGTTTCGGGTGCCGTAAAATGATTTTCGATGCTACGAAAATCACATATAACACGTACTCATGTGCATGCAAGTGGCATGAATTAGAGAAATGATGAAAATGGACCAAGATAAGTAGAGATGTGAAACTAGGAATAGAAGGACATAATGGTAATTTTTAAGTTTGATTTAAGTCACTAAAGGACAAGATAATGAATATTTATTCTTCTCCTTCATTAAGCCCAAAAAAAAAAGAAAACGTGAGAGGATTTTTTTTCTTACAATAGCCATTTTTGAGAGATTTTCCTTAGAGAGAGAAACTTCTCTCTAAAAATACGGGTGATCCGTATCGACGATGTCGGGACAAGAAGAGCGCTCTACGCGGAGAGGGAGACAACGTGGGTACGGTTTAGGAGTTTCCTCAGGCTCCTTGAGGTAGGGGTTTCTCCTGCTTGCGTTTTACTCTTTGTTTAGAACATTGCAAATGTTTGATCGATTAGTAGTGAGGGGCCGTTTGATCGGTTTCAAATCTTAGAACCGAGGTGTTGGATTTTTGAAACCCATGTGGATAGTCCGTGACTGTCCACGGGCTGAATTGGGTTGCTAGTTGTGCATTTTGTGAAAATGTATGCTTTGATGTATGAGGCGGGTGGTAGAAATGCGGGTTCACAAAGTGAGCCGATGGGTGTTAGTGTTGGAACCGTAAACCCTAGGGTTTCTAGCATTTCTAGGAATAATGACACGAAAATAATTTTTACATTGAAAATATGTGTTTGGTAGGAGTGATTTAAATTAAATTGCTCGTGTTTGATCGTGCTTGATGAAGTAATTTTGATGTATGAATTAATGAATTCATGAATTTACATGACATGATTGTGTGAATTGAATGTTTTGTGAATATATGCATATGCGTATATTTACATGTGTTATATATGAGTTATTTGAAATGGCATCTGATGCATTTCATATGCAGCAGGTAACTGAAGTTAGGTGTGAGTTGTGACATGGAAAAGTGATTGAAGCAACGTTTTTGAAGGAATTTCATAGGATGATATTCCGGTGGGTTGAAGATGGAGCGACGGATCACGGATGAGGACCATGGCGGCCCCAGACCGCAACGGTCGCCTCGGAGGGTAGTCCCGTGGCCCACTACCCAGAATATTTCGGTAGTATATTTCAAGAACAAATAGGTTTCTTTTGAAATGATTATTTTTTCTCATACATGGCTTAGGCGAGTGTGAAGTCGGTGAGGACTCGGGATCAGGGATAACATGTAGACATTCAAGTAGGATCCACTGAATTTGCTTGAATGTGTGTTTACTTTGGAACATTGCCCTGCACTTAGGTGGAGAGTAGCCCACTTAGGGTGATTCCGCTCTGCGACGTTACCGCACATCGAGGAACTTATATTTTACATGCTGAGGGAGCGTACGAGGGACGGCTCGTCTGAGACCAAGATTTAGAAGAAATGGGAGTGTGGCTTTGCTTGAGGGTTCTTGATGTTTACATGTATTAAATTCGAGTGTTTTAATATATATGTTGTATAAAATGACATTTGAGCTCTTAGACTATTGGATATAGTTGGTATGTTTTTATGGATATTGTAGTATGGGCCCCGAGGAATGTTTTTATGCATACGTATCCATTGTGATTATATTGGACTGCTTGGGACAGGTTTCATGCAGGTGTTTTATTTGGGTAGAACTCCCCGTACAAAGGAGACTCTGCCCGATTTTTTGAAGTGGCGTCGGGTAACCCGACATCCACTTGTATTCCGCGGGTTGACGGATAGTCAACGGACCCCCGGGTTTGGGGCGTCACACCATGACCCCTATTTATAAACAATCATGTCTGTTTATGAATAGTCACGTATGTTCATAAACAATCGCATCTGTTTATGAACAGTCACGTATGTTCATAATTTCTATTTTAACCTATCATAAAAATAGAAATTATGCATTTCCCCACATTAATGCTTACATAATAATATATTGGTAAGGTTCTAAAACTTAAATTAATCACTTTAAAATTAGCCTAACTTTATTTGATAGCCTATAATTCACATTTATTTAATATATCAGCCCATATATTTGATTTTACTCCAACAATCTTTCACTTGAGCTATATGTCTTGTAGGACTCTCACCTTTATGGAAAACTCATGAGTTTTACTATCAAAACTTTATATATTTTAACAATCTTGTCCATTAATCACATCAATATAGAACCAAGCGATTGTCGTTACATATTTCGTAACTAGACCCATCAATGATCACATATATCAATGCAACTAATGACAAAGATCAATGTGGATGTGTAGCATGGAAATTTCATACAATGTGATCTTAACATGCCTATTTCCAATTGGTCCAACTTAAACCTTAGTGAGATCAAACCATACAAAATCAGAGTGAATGGCTGAATACTTTCTTTGATGGCGCATAAAATCCATAACAAATGTATCTATAAATAAAGCATCTAAATACAAACTCCCTTTAAAACAACATATCCTAAAGAAACCACGCCCCATTATGAAAGTGTCATGAAGACCTTAGGTGGTGATATTAGTTAGTGGATTTGCAATCATGGAGTTTGTCCCAATGTGCTCTATAGATATAAGTCCACTCTGAACCCTTTCTTTGACAACTAGGAATTTGATGTCTATAAATTTTGACTTCGTCGAACTCCTGTTGTTATTGGAATATAGTACTACTAATTTATTGTCACAAAATAACTTAAGTGGTGTAATGCCATCAAGAAATCTGCGGCCGTGACAAAATTTACGCATGCATATTCCATGATTGGATGCCTCATAACAAACTACAAACTCAACTGCCATGGTGGAAGAAGCTACAATAGACTATTTAACACTCTTTACAAAGATATAGCACCTCTAACAAGTAAGTAGATGCTTTGAAGTAGATTTCATTATATCTGGCATTGACGAAAATCAGTTAGAATATCGATGATCTGGCGATCATGACTTTCGATAAGTGAGCATGTAGTCTTTTTGTTCTCTATAAGTACCTCATGACTTGCTTGGTACGCTATCAGTGATCCTTTCGGGATTGTAAGTATACGCCCGACATGCGACAATGTATGCAATGTCGGGATCGTACATACTTGGCACATCGGACTTCCTATTCTTGCGCATGGGGAATCTGCATCTCCACGAATCTCAAGAAGGATTCTTGGGGCATTGAATGAGACTAAATTTGTCTCCCTTAGCCATAGGGGTGTCCTAGTTTGCAGTATGCATGCCAAACCTTTAAGAATTTTCTCAATATGTTCTTGCGATAAACCAAGTATGCGTGACGATCAGTTTTCTATTCCTCTTACAAGAAAAGCATCACCAGATCTTTGTCTCAAGATTTCTTTGATGTAAATCTCTTTCATGCAACATGCACATATCGATTTGGTGGCAAGCAATATGTCATCAACATATAAAACCAAATAGTAACTGTTTACTCCCGGCCCCAGACTTATAGGTAACCATACAATCATGTATTATTTCATCTCAAAACCGGATGAAATATAACTTGAGTGAACTTGTAATACCATTAAGCTTACTTAAGCGTAGATGGATTTCTTTAACTTGAACCATGCTTCTTTGTATCTCGAGCACAAAATTTTCTTGTTGCACCATACTAGATTGTTTCATCAATGTCACCATTGAAATGCGGTCTTAACATCCATGCTGATTAGGCTCGAGGTTAAAGTGCCACAAGTGCCATTATTGTCCTAAAAGGAGTCTTTCGATGGAAATCGGGAGAAAGTCTCTTTATAATCGATGCTACCTTCTTTTTGTGTATAACCTTTGCGAACAAGGCAGGTACCTTGTCTCTCCATCACCTTCGAATCCCTCTTGGTTTTAAGTAATTTGCAACCAATGGGTTTACACAACGGGCAATGGGACCAAGATTGCCGCGTCATTTGTCCTTCATGGACTATCTCACTCATTCATATGTTGATCCCTCTTGGGATTTATATAACTTTCTAGGGCAGGCGGAAGTTGATTAGTCATCTTCCACCACACCAATGTCAAACTCATGTTCTTGAAGAATACAGTATAAATCATTTGGCCTTGCACTTCTCCTTTCTCCCCAATTGGATCTCCTTAATGGTGTAGGTTGGAGGAGGTAGAGTTTGTTGTTCTTGGAGCAGGAGCTTCTTGGATATTGTTTTGATTTGAATGCGCTTCTTGGAACAATGTCGGGTATATAGGGCACGATCAGTATCGATATGCATTGTGGGAATATCAACATATTCCTTTTCAAAAACAAAATCCTTATCTTTATCTCCCCCATCAAACTCAACATCCTCAAAGACTCGAGCATTTCCCGTCTCAAAAAGTGATTTAGTAGTAGGATCATAGAATTTGTAGCCCTTGGATCTTTCAGAGTATCCAATAAAATTGTAACACTCCAAATTATACCCTAACAGTTTTATAACATGTTTTGGGTATAATAAACGTAAAGGTATATTTATTCGGAATAAAATAAAGATAAAAACAAAAGTAGGAATATGCATAAGTTAAATTACAAATAATAAAGAAGATTTGAGGCTATTGTAAAAATATTATTATAAATTGATTTGCAAATGTGCCTCGTTGAAGGACCAAAGTAAAATAAAGGGGATAAGATCAAATAGGATAAGACCAAAAGAAATATCATTTTGGTCTTGGAAAGAGCAAATACGGACAAGAGAGAAGAGAGAAAGAAAAGGAAGAAGAAAGAAGAAGAAGAAAGAAGATCACATGTATGGAATTACTAAATTTGAATGTAATTATGATTTGAGTATCTAGGTATGGATCGTTTTGGGTTGTATGGAAACTATGGGAGTGATCTAGTTTTGGACTATAAAGTTTAGATACATGGTTAAGAACCCTCTATCTTGTATGGTTTGGGTTTACAGAATCTGACTCATTTCTTGTAGGGTTGGGTTAAGGCTTTAAGGCTCCTAAATATATGTTTGAGAAGGGTCTAGTTGCAAGTTGAACCCAGAAAATTCCCCATTGTCGATCATATGTAGTAGCCGGATCTTAGAACAGGTTTTTGAATAAATACAGGGAATTAAAGTGAGTCCTTCTAGTAAATTGTAGCCCATCAATGGAAATTGATGTTAGACTCAGATTTGATTTGAACCTCTGTAGACTAAGTTATGGTCCTTTTACCGAGGTCAGTCCATTTAGATCTGGTCGGGTCAGTTATGCCAATTCGGGTCAACTAGCTGGACCTTAGAACGGGTTTTTGAGTCAGAATAGGTGATAGTCCTTCACAGGAAATTAGCCACATCAATTAACTTGATGTTGGCTTTTAATTTCTCAATTGGACCTGTGGACTGATTATAGTCTTTTACTGCGAGCAGTCAAATGGTGAAGGTCGGCCATAGGGGTCATCAAATAGAGGTCGGACCTCATGCGGCGAGTCGACACTCATGCAACAGTCCCGACACACCTCATGTGAGGTCAGTGAGACCTCATCACGTAGAGTCAGCGGACCTCGTCTGAAGAGCTCAACTCGTCATGCAGGCTCAGCTCGTCCTTTATGGGAAGCTTGGCTTCGTCTTGAAGGCGAGCTCGTCTGTAGAGAATTTGGGTATTTGACCTTCCGATTCGGCTCGTCGATTCGGGTGGGCTCGTCAAGGCGAACGCGACCTCCAACCGGAAGGACTCATATCTCCTTCGTTTGAACTGGAGTTGGGTGTTCTTGGACTCTATAGGCCATTGAGTCAAGAATCCATCCACCTTATGCCTGAGGAAGATATTAGATGTCAGACCGAGGTGTTAGACCCCAGGCTCGTCACTTCGATTATGGCTGTCGGTTCGTCAGTTTCGTAGGCGACTGCGCATGACTTTCAACCGGAGGTCGCCTTTCTCCTTCATTTGAACTTCGATTTGGGTGTTCTTGGAATCTATGGAAAGCCCATTGAGTCAAGAATCCATCCACCATATACTGAGGAGATGGATGTCAGACGGAGTGTTAGATGAACGTCATGGTGGGCTGGCTGGGTTTAGGTCATTTCGTCGGGGCCGAGTGCTGCGCATGACCTCAAACTTCGGAAGGTCATATCTCCTTCGTTTGAACTCCGATTTGGGTGTTCTTGAACTCTATGGAAAGCCCATTGAGTCAAGAATCCATCCATATGCCTGAGGAAGATATTAGATGTCAGACTGAGGTGTTGGGGCCCCAGGCTCGTCACTTAGGGTACGGCTCGTCGGTTCAGGTCAGCTCTTCAAGGCGACTGCATGACCTCAACCGGAAGGTCCTTATCTCAGCCCGTTTGAACTCCGATTTGGGTGTTCTTGGACTCTATAGGCCCAGGTCAGAATCCATCCACATTCATGAGAATATTAGATGTCAGACCGAGGTGTTAGACTCAGCTCGTCACTTCGGTGCGCTCGTCGGTTGGTCGGCTCACGGCAAGGCGGCTGCGCGGAAGCCTCAACCCGGAAGGTCATAGCTACTTACGTCTAGTCCGATTCGAGTGTTCTTGGACTCTATGGAAAGCCCATTGAGTCAGGAATTCATAAATAGATAGAATGATAAGATTGGAACTCATATTAGTCCCGGAAAACATGAAAAATAGTAGACTCTGTAGGTAACTATAGTTATTCATATTATGAATTCATAAATAACTGTAAGCGTACAGTGGCGTAGTTATTTATGCATACAATGAGACATGAAAATGAAAGTTATGAATAAATGATTGTATATATATATCACGTATGATTCACCAGAATGACAATAATTATTCGGGAATATGAGATATATCTGGGCATAAAATACACATTGATTAATACGCTTAGAACTGGTAGAGGGGATAGATGGGCATGCCTATTAGGGAAGCAAATTACGCGGCATACAGGATTACGATATCGAGGCCAGTTTGGGTCGATGACGCAGATCCCGTTTGGATCCACGGATGGCTGAAGGGTCACCACAACGCCTCGGGCCCTCATGGGATGGTAACCGTGCAGTACGGTGATGATACAGCCCGGGTATCATATTGCAGGGAATAGGTCAGCATCTTGTGCGATGATGATACCTTCGGGTATAATATCACATCGCCTCGGGCTTTTATAAATGGTCATTGTCTTGCTGTGTGCTTGATTATCGGGCCCTCATGGACCCTTTGTTTCATACGGTGAATCTGAGGCGCCTTCGGGCCCTCATGGTTTCCTGTATCCACTTCTAAGGTTTATGCAGACATGAAACATAAAAGAAAATGACAGGTATGTGCAAATGAAATGAAGAGAATATGAAATTATATCCTTTGCTATGTGATGATAGTATAGATTACAAGAGCAAGTAAAATACAAGTTGACATGAAAGTATATGGATGATGATAAGAAATGGAGTGGTTATGATAAGTATATATATGAGAAATGATAAGAATCACATGCTTGTTATATGTGTTATATGCATTTTTGTATAAGTGTAGTGACCTTAGTAAAGGTCATCCATGTGTATTAATTCCCACAGCGTAAAGCAGTACGGGTGTTCAATCAGGTGTAGGTACGAAGAGACCGAGAGGACCGGGCCGTACATCGGCGAGTCAAAAGCCACCTGACAATAGGTCTTATGGAAGACCTTTAGGTCTTATTTTGTATATGAAATTTTTGTAAACCAATGTAAATATTGTAGATGTTGAACACTTCCATATGGAGCTTGTATATATATTTTTGTAATCCTTTTGCTCTGGAGATATATAATACAAGTTAATTGTTTTAACATTATATGGCCCGAACTAACCCAAAGTATATACGTGGAAAAAAAAAAAAGAGTGACCCTCACTTGACATCCTATCTCTTAGAGTTAGGCGTGCAATATCTTCTGTGGACTCTTGAATCCGATTTCTTTTCATGTGGCTGTAAGGCCTTGCCCAGCTAGACATCCACAAATGTGTAAGTGCTTGGACTAGGCTTCTTGCAGTCAAAGTTCATGGAGGTTTAAGCGGTTGCTTTAGTTGGTACTCTGGTAGGATATACAACAGTCTTTAATGCACTTCACCCATAGTGATTTTGTAAGTTAAAATGACTAATCCTTACTTCTTACACCATGTCTTCAGGCGTTGTTTTAGTCTTTGACAATACCATTCATGCTTAGAACCACGGCATAGTGTATTGTGGGACCGATACCCACCTCCTCTAGGAATTTAGCAAATGGTCTCGGATGTTGTTCACTGACGATCATACTTACCATAGTATTCCACCACGGTCGGATGTCTGTTTTAATCCTTTGTTGAGTTGATTTCCAGCTGGCACAGACAATTTAGACACTTCCAATAGTTGGGACTTTTCATGAATGAGATAAAGGTAGCCGCTAAAGTGAAAAATCGTCTATAAACGTGATAAAATATTATTCCATGAGCGTAGGAAATGGCTACCTGCAAATATCGTATGTATCGGTTCTAAGACATATGTATACTGTTGGCACCAAATCTCCTTGTGTTTGTTTGTTTTCCCTTTATGCAATTTATTACCCAAATTTCAAAATGCTAAGATAGAGGAATATAGATCCCATATGACCTGACCTTTTTCAATTCTCCTTTGGAGATGTGACCTAATCTCTCTTATGCCATAATGATGAGGAATTCTCATTGGTTAATTTTTCTTTTATACCTCGTACTGGTGCAATGTTTCGCGACCAAGAAGCAATGGTATCAAGCATATAAAGGTTATCATAGATAAAGAACCGGTACCAATAGTTTGAATTAAGAAAAAGTGATTTGTGTTTCCCGAATAAAGAATGACCAAATTTATTAAATACGAAATAGAACCGAAATTCGAGTAATGGCGTTTAACAAAGTCATTCAGTCAATCTCTTAGCGGACTTTGTAGCCAATAACCTAAATATCTGGCGTATAACCGACCTTTGCCGTATTCTGAGATCGTGTCAACTATAATGTGTTTCAGCTTTGACGGCAGGCAACTCTGCATGGGCTGACTCCCAATGTGAGTGGTTGAGAATCGCTGAAGTGTGTTTAGATCTAGAAGTCAAATTAACCTCGAACAGGCTAGTTAAAAGTAACACCTTTCTTTTACGCGAAGCATGATAGTTGTTTCAATTGCTACTATACTTATGTCCCGCAGCTCCGAAGAAACAACCATGTAGCCTTTTTTTTTATATTTGTTTCTTTTGATATATAACCTACAAACTTCTTTATCCTTCTTCCTTTTCTTCCCTTTATCTTGATACAAATCAAATGAAGCTGCTTTAGATCTTTTCTTCAGCCTTTCTCTTCACCTGATATGAGTGGGCTCATTAAGAGACCAAGTCTCTTTTGGCGGGTTGTGTAGCTCACCTTAAATTGATGCAGATGTATGGAAGCGATATCGGAATAATGCTATGAAAATCTATAGAGATCAAGTTTGCTTTTAACTTTGAAGCAGATGAGACATTTCATAATGTGCTCCCTGTGTTCCCATTACCTTTATATCATTGAGATGAGATTGCCAAAAGATGTACTTGTTTAGGACTTTTCATTCTTGGCAAATATTTCTAATTTGTCTAGGAACTCTTTGTGTCTTTATCGTTTCCAAATATTGTGCCCTTAAATGTGGAATGACCTTCTTAATGATCGTGACACATATGTTGACTTCTCCACCTTTCAATATCCCTCTTTGTCAGAGGACTTATGATGAAGTTGGAGAAGAAGCCCTTATGAGTCAGGATCCATGACAGGAGACTATTTAGAGGTTCTCGTGTATGTCTTGAAGTTTGTGCCATTTAGCACAGAATCTATAATTATTGCTGTGACCTCAAATATTTTAGAAACAGAAGATTAGTGGCTAAGTGTAGATAACAATAAACAAACAAAAAACAAACTCATAGACTCAAGGCAAAATAAATTCCAAATAAGCTGACCCCATCTCGAATGTCGGACATGTCCTTGGAGGCGAGACTATAGCGGGACTCTTTACCTATTTTTTTTTTTTTGAACATGAGTGATTGATCTTCCCTGGCAGATCAACATCTCATATATCCAAAGATACCAAATAAAACTAAGCACCGTGAGTGGTGTTTAATTAATATCTATTCGATATGAGTCATTATATATATAAAAACATAATATACTTTTACCTTTAAGTCAGGCGTGAAAGGAACCTATATGTAGTGAACTTCTACTAATTATTATTTGATGGTATCTGAGGGTTTTGGAAAAGTCTTCTCCTGTTACTACATGGTTCATGTATTTTCATTTTAAACTAAATTGAAACATATGACTATCTGAAATATATACAATATTATCTTATAGAAAGGGCATATATGTTAATAGATATACGTAATATATATATATATATATATATATATATATATATATATATATATATATATATATATATCATATTTTTTCATCAGATTGACATCGGCATATACACATATTGTTGTATGTGGCGGCATGCTTGTTAGTCTCTACGAGGCTTTATACTTGTACTTGTATGGGGCGGCCTCATGTGTTGGATCTCCCAAAGTACATATATATATTCAGGCTTGCTTTACTGCTTGTCTTACGGATCTTATACTTATATTGAAACATATATACTTGCCATGTGGTCTTGCCTCTTATGATACAGACATAAACCTCTTGGATCTTATACTTGTATTCTGAGCTTATTATTCTTGTATTTGGATCTTATCCTTGCATCAAGGAGCATATATATACTTATCTTACGGATCTTATACTTGTATTCTGGGCTTATTTTTGTATTTCGGATCTTATACTTGTATTACCAAAACATTCTTGTATTTCGGATCTGTAAGCATGAGACTTGATATATTTGGATCTTATACTTATAATGCAGAGCTATTCGCATGTGAAGGTACCATGGGTTCATCTTGATTCTCACTCTCGAAGGACACATATTTAATACTTATATCAGTTACTTATGCAGAATGCCTTACATTACTTGTCATATCACGGACATATGCTTGTCAAATCTCTTGTAGGGTTGCCTGAGCTTCTATGGCCTGGGGGTTACCATAAATTACTATAAGTCGAGGCATATCAAGACTTATGTAGATGACATTGGTCATTATTGGAATTGGGATGCATCCAGGCTACCTGAGTTCATACAGTTTAGAACACTATCAAAGCAAATAGTTATATGGGGTTTTTATATAAATCATATTCCAAACTTATACATATTCTGTGAAACTCTAATACGATTGATATAACTTTACATGTTTCATGACTTTCTTGGTTTTAATTCATTATTCATATTATTGTCATTTACATATAATTATATCCTTTATTACCTTGACTTAACGAATTCTTGCACACACTCTCATAGATATAGTAATTGTTTGAATTCCTTTCTTTCTTATTGTTCATTATTCAAATTTTACATGGTTTATATTCAACTGACTTTGTTATACAAATCATGAACATATAAAATTTTTTGAATTTATTATTTGATACTGAAGTATACTAACATACTGGGTCTTATTCATGTACTTTTATACCAGTGTGTTCATCCAGCGTCCACACTAAATACTCTGTAGTGCCTACCTAGACCGGGAACCATGGATGAGATGGATATGTTACCGGGGCTCCGAAGGTATGGTACGGATTGCTGAACGGTCCGTTTTCGCCCGAGTAGCGAGTGTCGTGGCACTATGGCGGGGAGCCAGTAGCCGTCGAGCGTGCTTACGTAACAAAATTAGTGTGGCGTTGTGAGTCGCGACCACGATCACGTCTGAACTTACGTAGCGGAAGTGTGCGTGGCACTGGCGGGGTGCGAAACGCGATGGGAGGCGTGCTGCTGCGTGTGCTTGAGTGTCGTGCGGGAGTCTTAGGAAGTGTGGTAGCCTTTGGGGTCTTGGGGCACCCGATCGAGCGTGCACGCATGCGCGAAGTGTCGTAGCTTTAGTATGAGTCTTGAAGCTTTGTCGAACGTCCACTCATTCGTTCTTGGTCCTATAGGTAGTCATACTATCCTTAATAATAACTGGGAACTGCGTAGCTATCTTGTCGTTCATGCGTCATTTATCTTAGATCTTGGTCTTTATCTTATTCTTCTTAATTAGCTATCACTTTTCATTCATGTATTTCTCATTGTATATTTTTTGGTTATATGTGATGTAATAAATCATATAACCTTCCTTATATGTTCATGACATATTGCCTTTCTGTTCATGTTCTCACTAGTTAGTTTCATTTTTGCTATCATATTATGTTTCATGAACACACATCTCTATCATATTATTTCTATATGTTTCCTTCATCATGGCATATGGAATTTCATATACTTGTCTGATATGGGCCTTGTATATTCACATCATTCATGTATTTCTTGTTCCTCTGAGATCTACTTTGCACTGGAAGGTGCAATCATTCCATTGAATCACCTCCAGACTCAGTTGTGGCATTTCATTGAAGGCAATGATTGCCAGATTTTAAGAGCAGTCATAATACCCTATTTTCAGGTCTAACTCATCTTTGACACTGGTTATTTGTGCTCCTTTGAATAAATTCAAGGGTTTCTTCTCCAGCTGGAATCACCTATTAGATGCAGAGCTTCAAAATCTATGTCTATAACAACTAGATTATAATATTGTGGAACTGAAGTGGCTTGAACATAGCCACACTTTGAGTGAATTTTTAGGCCAAATAGATATAATTTGAGAGGTACCTATTTCAGGTGTTCTCATGAGTTCTGGATTTAACCAGCCATGAATCCCACTCCGTCGGATAAGAAATGACCAAGTTATGGCCAAAACACTAATGCTGGTCCAAAACAGAACATTAGGTACCGGTACCAACTTTTCGGTACCTGTACCAATTGGCCAGAACACTTATGGTACCGGTACCATCTTTGTTTGATAAGTACCAAAGCGCTAATCTTGAAATGGTGGTTTTAACTTTTTCCATATATTTCCACCCCAGACCAACTCAATGCTCGATACACGCATCAAAGCCACTCCATATTCGTCTTATTGGTGGTTTAGAACTTCACATGCCCAAACCTGAGTAAAAATTCAAGAACCCCACCCAAGTCCACCATTCTTATACAAAAACATGAGTGAGTTCCATACTTATATTAACCAAGCTAGAGTTTTCAACTCCAATTCCATACAAATCTACGGGTTAGGATCAATTCCTAAGCTAAACCCTAGGTTTGGAACCCATAAAAATCCCTACCAAAGTCCAAAAAACACATGATTCCATATTCAAAGTAAAAAAATCATAGAAATCCTTACATTTATTAGATTCTCCCTCTTCTTCCTCTTCCCTTCTCTTCTTCTCTTGGCCTTCACGGTTTGCTCTACTTTGGACCAAAAAAATGAGATATTTTTGGTCTCAAGCTCTTTTTATAGTTAATCTTTATAGTTATTGCACATAGGTCCTCCCACTCTCTATTATGTACAAATCAAGTTATGTTATTTCCATTTTAACCCATAGTCTTCTTATCTTATGACTTCTATATCCTTTTTGCCAAATTACAAATTTGTCCTTGTGTCTTGCATAACATTAGTTCAGTTTTTATGTTTAGCATTTTAAATCAGGCATTCAGTGCCTAAAATACCTAAACATGTCGAAAGCTTGATTAGGGTATATTTAGGTGTTCTGAAGACACTCTATTAATATTTTATCTTTGGATTAAAAAAAAAAAATTAACTGTAAGTGATATCTCTTGTGGTGTAGTAATCAAAAAAGCGATGGTAAGACATATGAATAATAAATCTTCCTTTGGGCTGGTTATTATTCTATATAAAATCAAATAATTATCACGCGTTTATTATCACAGGTGTACATGCAATTCTGTTAAATATTAATTTTCCTTTGGACCGATTAATATTCATATAAGTTACATGCACATAATCTTGTTATATTTTGAAATAAAATTAATTTTCACAAAAGTGGTCACTTTGGTAACATATTTTGTTAATTAACTTATCTCAAAAAATATATATATTTAAACACCTATATTTGAATGTAGATTTTCATAAACACTATAATGTATAATACATTTATATTTAAATGACTAACTTAAATGAAATTTAAATGGTCTTATTTTAACGTTTTTTTATTTTTATTTTTATTTTATTTTATCAGCGACTCTCAATGATTAACGCCATTCATGTTTCTTCTTCCTCGATGAGCATCCTTTGAACTAATAGGGTCTCCCATGCTTCAAAGCGTATTTAAGACTATCGGTTAATTGTCCTTCAAGGACATTAATCCGTGCTGGAGCATTTTCAGCCAGGATAAAGGGAAGAAAAACATTCCTAAAGAAAAACTTTTTCTAACTTATTCTGGGCCAATCTCAACATGAAACCGCTCTCGATACTTGCATGATTAAATCGCATTATGAAGATCATCACACAAACAGAACATTCATATTGAAATCATCAAGAATCAAACCCGACGGCGAAGCATCAATCCATAACAAAATATTGCATTATTTGAACTGAAAAGATGACGCTTCTTTATGATCTTCCAAGTATCTACACTAGTTTTATAAGTTCAATATTTATCTCTCATAATGGGAATCAAGAATTGAAAAATATAGTGTGATCTGGGGACCATGACCCTATTTATAAACAATCGTGTCTGTTTATGAACAAATGTATTTGTAGTCAAACAATCGTAGACTGCTTATGAACAGCCGTTTGTTCGTAAACAATCGCGCTTTGTTTCATGAACAAATATTTATGTCAGGAATTTATTTAACCCATCATAAAAATAAAAATTACGCTTGTCTCTATACATTAATGCCCCACACTTTATTATATATTAATTAAGGCTCAAACTTAAATTAATCATTTTAATTAGCCTAATCCCATTTGATAGCCATAGTTCACATTTATTTAATATATCAGCCTATATTGATTTTTACTTCCAATAGTTTTCCAACCCCACCTAATCCATGAAATCCTAAAACTCTTGACGAAGTTGGATTTAAGGTCTAACAAATTCAACAATTCTTCTATTCGAGACTCAAGTCCAACAGTATATGTAGCCACACTCAATGGGGTGTTGTTCAATTCAGTCAAAACCCTTCTGACCAACTTCTGGATCAAATTCGGTTCTTTATCACTAGACTCAAGCAATTGAACAGGATTATAAGTTCAACAGAGTTAAAATTGATATATGAAATGGAGCCGCATAACTTTGCTGGATCAAATGACACAAATACGAGTACGACTGATAAGATGTCCAGTACATCTCCTTCATCTGTTATCTAAACATTAATCTCACATTGCAATTGTAGGCATTTGGTAAAATGATTATTATTTTCACTTAATTAACTACACTTTTTTGTTGTTTAATACACAGCTTGGTGAAATACAGGTGGGGGTACCATCAATTGTAACAATTATTGACAACTAGCAAACAAGCATCATACAGTTAGAATAAAAGAAGAAAGTTATTTTTCAATAAAGAATGCTGATGATGAGGATAGTGGAACTAAAAAATTCTACCAACTACAGTCAATATAGATGGGGCCATCTTAGGACTAAAAACCTCCAAAAATGGATGAACAAAATTGAGGAGCCATTAAAGAGTAGAAAAGCTCAAATAGGGGAGCATCTTTCAAGACCGTTTTATTTAATATGAAACTTGTCTATGCTCTGCACGACCAACTTGTCTATGCTCCTTCATACATGGTAAAGGAGAGGTAGCCAAGATCCGATCACTGTTGATCCAAATTGTGATCAAGACCGATAAGGAATATGTAAATTCTATCCTCAGCAGTGCATTTCCTAAGTTTCTCAATATCACTAGGCCACCCATATCATCGGGCCTATGATACTCAAGTTCCAAAAATATAGAATGCAATTCGTTGTAATATTTTGAAAGAGGATGGCCTCTCAAGGTGATTGGAATGGATTTCACGCTCATAGACTTGAGAAGAATTTGAGACATCAAGATAGCCTTCCTGACAAATATCTCCAAACCTCTTTAGTTGTTCCACTTTTGCACAAAATATGTCACGCCTTGACGGTCAAGGAAACTGATGAGCCAAGACTTTAACCAAGGCATCTCAACTCTCCCATTCATCATAGCTCACATTTTATTGTGTAGTCTTCTTCTTGTGATATATCCTTCTACCAACAATGTGCATCCTATGAGTTTGGAGACTTAAAACACCTATAATTAAAAAATTCCATCTAACTTGATAGAAATTGTTGGAAATAAATGAATAATCCCAAATTATAAATCTAGTAGTTTTAAGGATATGTTTGAAAAGTATAATAAAAAGTCAAATTTATTTTTAGAATTTATGTTATGTAAAATGATATAACCGTATTTATTAAAGAGTTTTAAAGAGGAGGTTTTGCAATTGTCAAATTAGGGACTTAATGGGACATTGTTAAAATGTTATATGCAAGTAGAATATTATTAAGTTGATTTGAAAATTTAAATGAAGAAGAAGGATCAAAAAGCAAAACGGAAAATTGAACCACAAACTTTTAAGACATAAGTTGTTCAGAATATAGAAACCCCATTTGTTGGCTTTTGGTCAGGGTACACGTGTTTCAGAGAAAAATCCATTTTGGTTTGGTTCTTTTCTCTTTCAAGTCAGTGGCTCTACTAGTTCAAAAGAGAATAAAGAAAGCAGTTATGGAAGCTTGCTGAAGTCTTCAAGAAAATAAGGTTAGGAAACTATCCTAATCATTCCTCATTTCCATGTTTGCGTAGGAAAAGTAAAACCTACTCTTCCATAAATGTTTTTCTAAGCACTTGAAAGAAGGTGTGGTTTGTTTTGTTCATACAAACAGATGAAAATGTCAAAATGCCCACTCTGAAGCCCATGCTCTCCATTTAGGCGATGAGTGCTCGCTTAGGCTGGTTCGTCTAGGCTAACCAAGACCATCTTCTCTCATCCCCTGGTCATTCCACTAGATTTAACTAATCGCTCTGCGACCCGTCTTCAAGTGCATTTCTCGTTTCGCCTCTTCTCCTCCTCATGGTTTTCATTTTTATAAAGCCTAAACAATGTTATAAATACTTAGTAGTAAAAAGCTCGAAATGCATATAAGTGTAGGTATGCTTAAGACCTAATAGGTGAATGAATAAGACGCTTTGTTTAGTGTTTCGACACTTTGCTAGTGCCAAGACACTTCGCGCGACACGCCCAATTAGCGCTATGACACTTCGCATAGCGCTATAACACTTCGCATAGTGCCGTACACTTCGTGTCGCGGTTGCATGCATGATCTGCTCAATGCTTTGACACTGCCTCAAGACTGCATCAGACTTCCCCGGAGTATCTATTATGTCGCGTCTTCTCATTCATATCAGATTCGGGTCTATGGCAAACATTTATATGATAAGCATCTGAACAATGAACAATATGAAAACAAAGTAAGTCAGCTTTAATGCTAAGGCATATCTCAATTCTATATTGTAATGTACCGAGAAAATTTCATTATGAAATTTATGATAAGTATCTACATGAGTTATGAATATCACATGTGAATTATTTTAAAATGTATAATAGTCCAGGCCACTAGAAGAGGTCACATATGTTATATATCCTCTTACTCGTTGTATGTTTAAATAAGATCCATCCAGAGGTAATCGGGCAGATGTCGTTAAAGACATCCTCGTGATCCGCCAGTAATACCACAACAAAGAGGAGTCTTCCGACGTCCCTTTAATTAGTTTTGTTGTAATGAAAATGCAATGTAATATCTTTAGATAGCTAGTCCTGTGTAAATACAAGTAGTCGGACTAAGTATATATGTATAGTTAACATTTTAAACACCACTATGGTGGTAGTTTTACGTTGATGTCTCATGAAATATGAGTTGAATGGGCCCACTAATGTCAAAGTTAATAATTCCCTATCCCCGTAATATAACGCGATCGTGGGATGGGGTGTTGCAGAAGTCTCAGAACATTATAAACAAACACATACACACAGAATATTCACCTCAGCTTTCTCAAAACATTTAGAAACAAAGAAAGTGAAAAAGCAAGAAGGAGGAGGAGGAGGAGGAGGCTAGGGTTTAGCCAAGAAAAATGTAAGAATAAAGAGTTTCTTCCTAATGGCTCTCATACCAAAATGAAAATTGGCTAAATGGTTTGTTTCATTTATCTCAAAGGTATAAATAAGAGTACATGTAACTATTTTTGGATGGTTAATTATTCAATTAATTCAATCTAGTTAATAAAAGTAAACATAATCAATCAATTAAATATTCATTTATATGCTAATGTTAATTTGCTAGTCAGCTTGATACTAGAAAAACGCTGCATGATGGGTGTATAATATTGCTGATGCCTTATCTCTCTTGAATGCAAAGTTTGAAGATTCCATCTCCAAGTCATCTGTCTATATGAGCAATCAATATCACCAAATGTTCCGGGATCATTTGGTGCATGGTCCCTTTATAGTTTGGTTTTCCTGTTAAACTCTACTCGACTACATGCCGATGCTGCATCATCTAAACAAAAACACAACCCTTGATCACCATGAATGCACAAAGCATATAGATGTTGGTCGTGGTCGCACTTCAACCCCGCCTAAGCAAAGAGGGCATCACAGACTGGGACTCCTTTAATTGAAGCATCGGTATTAGCAAAATATCCATTTGAAATATAACTAAATGTATTTTAATATAACTTAAACTTAATCCATAAGGAAATAAACTTTAATAATATGTCACTATAATAAAGGTTCATAATGTCTTGTACAAATATCTGAGTCCCATTGACTTATACATATACAAGTCCTATTATGAAAACTTTACATGCACATATTCAAAATCGAGATGCACTATATATTGAGACTTACTGGCTGTCGGGCCTCCTGCAGCCGTGACAAACAGACGTCCTGTTGTCTCCATATCTTTGACCTGTGTTATATGCTTATAACTTAGTGGGAAACATATAACATATATGACCACTTATAGTGGTCCTCAACATACATATGTTACCAATAGAATAAATTCCTATTTGCACATTAGTCGTCATATATCCGACTACTTGTATAATCGTCATTTATTACAGTTCTCACTTTCATTCTTCATATTACAGGTACTTTTTATTTCACAGTAGCTCTATCACATTTTCAAATCAAATCATTGTTTCTATGTTATATGGTTCTTATAAACATTTCAATCATTGTATCTCATCTTATCTTACTCCAGATTCCAAGAATGGATACTTAGTATAAATCAGATGTAATTTAAAAGTACTATCTCTCAGACGACAATGATCATGATTGTATCGACCTAAATTCGCCACCAGAATGACCCAAACGGCCAACTATATCATAAATATCCTATTAGTATTTCACACCATCCATCTACCCGGGACATAGCAAACAATCAATCTTATTACATTTTATTCGTTCAAGCTGTTGCACATCCCAAACATGGGTTAATGGATAATGTCGCCTCGTATCTCATACATGAGATACTTTCTCAAATAGTATCCCTTTATACATATACTATAACTGTTACTTTATTATAACTTCAAAGGATCATAATTCTCAAAGATTGCTCAGATTTATGTTCATGTAATCATATTTCATATAATAATCACTTTTATAATTTTATAATTCATTTTTATTCACTCAATCTCTTTATACTAAAATATTTCAAATAGAGCTCCCTTTAGATAGATTTTTGCATAATGTCCAAATCTAACATAATTTGTATTTCTAAGAGATTTTTTTCAGAAGTCTAGCTTACTCAGAAATTTGAATTACTCAATTTGATGAGTGATGACCAAGTTATATCTAAATGACTAAAGTTGTAACAAAACATACCAGAACCCATCATACAGATTCACTTGACAAATTTTCCTGATCCAATTTGTTTCCAAATTGAATACAATTATTTGGGGGCGAGTATTTGTTCTCCTGTTTCATTTATCCATAAAAATTGAATCACTCAATTTTTATGTTGATAATCAAGTTATGGCCAACAAAAACGTGGGCTTCAAAGAATTTTGACAAAGATCTCCCTAAAAACCCCATCATTTTCTTTATACAAACATTTTAACTGAGCGTTCATGGCAACCCACTAAAAACCATATATAACTGAAAATTGTACCTACAACTATCATATTATTATGTTAGGGTTTTCCCAAACCTAAACATCACTGTGCAAGGTTTTAGGCTTTGTTATTGATACCTTAATCTTTTTCTTTTCTCTTCTTTCTTCTCTCTTTCTTCTTCTTCCTTCTTCCTCTTGATTACCACATCCTTGATCACAAAGGAGCCAAAAAATCACTAACTCTTCTTCTTCTCAACTAGCAACCCTGCCTCTCAAACCTGTAAAAGAGAAACGCCTTACAAAACCAACCTTTATCTTCTATTCTTTCATAAAAGCCTGCTGCTTTACTTATCATTTTGTTGTTTTTCCATTTTTTTGCATTAAAGTCCTTCTATTTCTTTCATTTACACTTCTACTTATCAAATATTCTATAGTCGGGATATAAACTTATTCTCTTATGACCTCAGTCCTTTATCGTATTTTACTATTTTATTATTCCCTTTGACTCTGTAGTAATCCCACTTTTACTATTTTTCATTCTAAGAATATAAATTCAAAAAACACAATTTAACTTATTTTATATCCTAAACATTGTTATAAACTCATGGCAGATTTTAAATATAGATCGTCATTTTATCCTCGAGAGGCGTATATGACCGCTGTTATTTACTACCAGCACATCTCCACCAATCTATAGATTCGATATATTCACCAAAGCCATGACACATCAACGCTTATAATTTCCTTGTTAGCAAATTGATGCTTGTAGATCACTACCATCAATTGGAGGGATGTCAAAGGAATTAGCAACCTAGTCAAAGAAATCCTTGAAGAAATTTAAAGCTCATTCAATCAACAAGTTAATCAAGAATCATTTGGTCAAAAGAACCCCAAATTGCATTTACCACACTGGATGGACAAGCTAATCTCAAGGAATCATCTAGTTTAAAGGAATCCCCCAATCAACATTTAATTGGGGATCAACTTCAAATAAGCTATCCATTCAGCCAACAAACTGGTCATTTAACGTACATCTTAGAATTTTTATTCTTCTTAATTAAGATGCTAATTATAGGTTATACTTTTAATTAATTTGTATATGATAGTTCTTAGTTTATCTTTAAAGGCAAAAATCAGTCTGTAAATATATTAGATCCACAATGAGGAATTTCATGGAGAATAAGATAATTTTCCTAGTCAAAATTCTCTTCTAAATTTGTCAATATAAAACAAAATATACATGTCTTGCTAATGTCATTGAAATTAATTATTTAAATATGTCATCTTAAAATTAATTAAAAACTTTTGAGAAAAATAAAATATTATAATTTTAAATTAATATTTAAACTATATTTTTAAAATTAAATTAAAAATAAGTTGTTATTTCTAATATTTTAAGCAGTTTAGACCTCATAATCCCTTTTGCTTAATCATTTGGAAAGGAAATTAGTTCAAAGGGTTTGAGATATGAGGAGGCCTCGTAGAGGCAATTGAGAGAATGGAAGCTAATGCCGAATGGTAAAGAGTTTTAAATGTGAGATTTTGGAGGCTCGTTAACAAATGATCAATAAGGTAGTGCCGCGGTCGGATAGCTTGGAGATGGAGATCATAATGTATTTCTGCTTGAGCTCCACCATACTGAGGTGGAGACAGAAGATTGAAATTAATATAATAGAAGACTGTGGTTGAAGATGGATTTGGGGCTTTACAAGTTTTGATGACTTGTTGTTTTGATGCCATTACACAATATAATATAAACTACGAATATGAAAATGTAATGGAGAGAAAAAGATACTATAAACTGGTGAAATGAAATGGAAACCAAATAGAGAGACAGAAAGAAACAGTGTGCCAGAGCAAGGAGAAAGTAAGAACCTTTATGAAATTAAGGATTTTCGGCGATTTAAATTCCAAATGTTTGATGGAGAGAAAAGAGGGAAGAGTAAGGTACAAGACTTATGTGGAAGATAATAAAGTGTGATCAGAGGAAGAGAGTAAGAGAGAGGAGGTCACACAGACACAAGAGAGAGGTCACCCACTGTCCAAAGAAAAATCAACACTGTTAGCCACCTTCCTGCCTCAAATTTTTCATGACTATTAGTGCAACATGGTATATCCTATGTTTAATTCTTTTTGAAAAATAGAGATCTGGTCAAAGATTTGATTAGATATATCCAAATCTATACTTAAACGAGCTATACTTACAACAACAAAGAATCGCCAATATAAAGCCAACAAACCCTTTGAACTCTCATACCACAAATGATCGGAAGAAGAAAGGGCAATCATTTTTGATTTAATCAAAATGAAGTACATAATTCAAATAATAAATTCCCCAAAATGATCTGTTTTAGCTTACAGACAGTTCCATTGGTATAAAACGATGTTGTTTTTTGTTTCGCATATAGCTTTGTAGTTACTACAGGGAAGATAGCTTAGTCTGGATTTAGGTCACATTTTGTTAGAGAATCAATTAAAATAAAGTTTGAATATTTAAAATTCATAACCTTTTTTGCTCAGATATTTTTGCAAAAGTTCAAAGAGGATTTAAACAGTACTTTTCCCTAATCTATAACAAATTGTATCATCTTTTTTTTTTTTCTATTGTTAGCTATGTATTTCTATACAATATGATTTAAAACACAACATGTTGGATTTGTGGTGAGTCTTGAGTCTTATAATCATGCGTCAATATCGATATATCGTCGGCTAAGATAATCGTCTGATATATCTCATATCGTAATGGTCTAAACGACATCGACCATCGATACAGGTTATGAAAAATCTAAAAATGATAAGACGTCACATCATTTTAATCGGAGTATATCGCTGTTATATCGGCCCTCAGCAGACACGGACAGCATTAATTTTTTCATAAAAAATATTTATGATATCGAGATATATCTGAGATATATCAAACGGCCGACGAAATCTCACTCGATCTAATCAAAGAATGATCCAATGGTCCAGTTAGTTCAATCATTGACGGTGGCTAAAAATTAAATCCAACGACTATAATTAACATAAAGTTTTTGAATTATCCAGTTATTTTGACTCAAAAATCTATAAAATATCTCTAAAATCATGTCATTTGATCACAAATTCTCTACCCATATTTAATCTCATTTCTACTCTAAATTTTTTTCTTATGATAGTTTATATGATACTTTCATATTTTAAATTAGTTAATTTATTAATAATATATTAATAAATTAAATATTTCACATTGTTACATATTAATAAATGTGTTAATATCTAAACTGTTATTTAATGAACTCCAAAATTTCCTATCCATCGAGAAGCTTTCAGTGGTTACAAAGTCAAGACATTTATGTACGATACGTCGATCTTAGCAAATCCGTATACGGAACACTACGTTCTCAAGTTTAAGTATTTGGCTCTTTATCAAGATGACACCTAACAAACTTTTGCACTAACCATATCATTCCTTCATTCTTAGATTTTAAAAGTTTATTGTAATGTAGAAGCTTCAATGTATATATTGATACTTTAATACTATTTTACATTTTTAAAAAGTATTTCCATGAATTTCAAAGTATTTTTGTTAATATCCAATATATCGATATTCATGTAAAAATATCCACCGATATATTTCCGATATATCCGTAAAATCCAAGTATCGATATATCCATCGAAACCGATATTTCTATCCTAATCTTTAAAGAGTTATCTCTAAAGAGTTACCTAATCTTTGAACTATAAATACAAAAACACAAATATACATTATTAATGAAACTTATCTCTAAAGTAATTATGTCATTGTAAAATTGATTCCAAATATTGACATCATCTATGATTAAAATAAAAAATAAAAAAATAGAAAATCCTTTCAGAACTGAGGGAAATAGTATTATGATTAAATTTTAGCTTTTTGGAGTGGTTATTTTTAGTTGATGTGTTAGTTTTAAAGTTGAGATGTCAAGACTACAAAATCTTCCAAGCACTACTAAATGTTTCCATACCTTTTCTCAACTTTTAATTATATTATAAATGTCTCTATCTGTAATGGGATCTGTGGTATGTTATATTCTCATCCATTTGACATAATCTCTTAAACAAATGTATTGAGCTATAAGTGGCATCCAAATTCTAAATGAATCCATCTTTTGATATTTAAAGAGGGTTTTCATTATAGCCAATATCTTTCTATTTGAATAAATCCTTTAGCAATTAATAGAATTTGAAAATAATACCAAATCATGATCTTTCACTATTTGTCATTTATATCCCTAACTAAATGCTTTTTTTCAAATATATGTACTTTCATTTTAATAGCATTTTCTAGCCTCATATTTATATCCACACATCCATAGAATTGAGAAAATAAATTTGTGTTATGGGGAATAAAAGAAAATTAATGAATTTTTGTGTTTTAGAAAAATGAATTTTGCCTGAAATGAATTAATAATTGTTTAAGTTTTTTTTTAAATTGAATTAAAAATGTATGAAATTCGAATTTATATTCTAAATTTAAAATTAATTATTTAATTAAATAAATACCAAATTTTAAGTTTAGAAAATTGCATAGAATTATTAGTTTTTGAAAGGCAAATTTGATTTTATGAATTAAAAAAATAAATTTTAATTAAATTCAGTAATCTTAAAATTCATATTCTAAACACATTTCTAAATTTGTGATAAAAAAACTAAATAAATATTTTATTATACATAATTGAAAAAAATATTTCAAAATTCTTGATTAAAGATTCCCATTAGAAAGTTTTTTAATACATTTTTAGTTACAAGGTAGTAAAACACATTTAAAGTCATTTAAAATTAATAACTCAAATTTTCTAAAAATCAAATTCAATTCTTTTCAAATCATAATTAAAATTTATTTTACACCCACAAAATCAAATTAATTATTTTAATTAAATAAAATTTAATTATTTTAAAAATAATTAAATTGGATTTTTAGAAATGTGAGTTATTAATTTGACAATTTTGAATCAAGAATATTAGAAAAATGAATTTCAATTTTGAATATTAAAAATAGCTGTAATTTTCTATTAGAAATTTTATTAATGTGTTTAAATTATGAATTTTAAAATTATTGATATTTAAATTTAAAATTTATTTTTGATCTGTAAACAAATTTTGTCTTTCAAAATTAATAATTTGATCTAATTTACTAAACCTAAATTTTACTTTGTTATTTAATTAAATAATTAATTTTAATTTTAATGCTAATTGTGATTTTATAAAATTTTAAAAACTTAATAATTATTATTTTTAATTTTAAATTAAAAAATAAGTTTTTCTAAACCTAAAATTTTCAAATTTATTTTATTCATAATACTTAATTTATTTTTCTCAATTTTATGCCTTAGATTACATAAGGATATCCTGGAAGAGAAGGCTATTAAATGAAAATATATATATTTAAAAGAATTCCTTTTTTAATTCAGATATAAATGACAAAGTCCTGAGAGTCATGAATAAATTATTATTTTCCAAGCACCTGATATATCAATAACATTACTTTTGAGTGTCTTTTTAGTTTTAAAATGCTTTAAGAAAGCACAATCGATATGAATAATATCACATTTCAGTATCTTCTTTAATTAGTCACTTCTTCTGATTAACTAAGAATATCTTATTTTGGTCATTATCCAAGTAACCTATCCAGTCCTACGTGTGATATGGACAATTGTGTAATGTGAATATCACATATCATATGTCACTATCTAATTGGTCCTCAAAAAATTTAAAAAATAATCAGTTTTATCTCATCCATTTCTCTTCTACTCCCTTTC
Source organism: Tetrastigma voinierianum (assembly GCA_016808115.1). Taxonomy (NCBI): domain Eukaryota; kingdom Viridiplantae; phylum Streptophyta; class Magnoliopsida; order Vitales; family Vitaceae; genus Tetrastigma; species Tetrastigma voinierianum. The sequence goes on along the minus strand of JAEQBH010007885.1, from coordinate 64,971 downwards.
CTCCGGCAACAACCAAGTTCAGGATTTCACCACCCATATGAATGGGTGCTCAGCCAACTCTAATCCCTGCTTGCAAGGTCATCCATCTGCATATCACTATACTTGTTTCTCCAATCACTCCATGTATGGATGAGAAGATCAGTTCTTCTCTTTTATAGGTTTTCCAGCATCTTCTAAAGGATGAAGTATCAGTTGAATTTTTTTTAGTCTGTGTCTAGCACAACGTACTACTCTGATGGCACTAAGGATAAAGTTATGGCATTTTAATTGCAACCTAAAAGACAGCGAGATTTCGCTTAATCCGTCTTAAAATTACGTATTCACAATATTCCATGATGCTTTCTCCAACTTGGTTATATTTTTCTTCTTTCTTATTAATTTAATTTATTTTTATTTTCTGAACAACAATTCATTATAATCTAAGATCATAGTGCTGCTTCAATAAAAACCAAACAATTTGCTTATATATTCTAGCTTCTACAATAAGAGACGACACAGAGGAAGTAGTCAATTACTGTCAAGATATCTTTATTCTTCCAAATTGATAATGGTCATTTAGATCTGAAGAAAAGATACCTAACGATATAAATTGAATTTTATAGATATAACCATGCCAACACATATTTATCTAAAATAAATGTCGGTATAACTCATATTTGATATTTGACTCTCACATTCCATAAAGGAATTCTTCATATGGAATATATCTGTCCAGGGCAATTCCACATCCCCGAAAACCTAAACCAATTTGCCAAAATTTAGCCTCTTCCAAGCCCATCGTGTCTGGTCCCAATGCTCCATTTAATGAGGGTTTAGTATCATCGCTTCACTCGATATAGCTTATAATCTACCTTACTTGATATATCGCATTTTCATAAATTTTGATAATTAAGAAATTATTCACAATTTAAAGATATGTTTAATTTTATATATCAAAATTATTTTGAAAGTGTAGGGAATGATAGTCTCAATTAGTATTTTTTTTAAATTAAAATTCGTTTACTATATTTATATTTGTTTATTAAAAAATAAAATTATTTTTATTAAAACATATCTAATCACAAATTAAATTATTTCTATGATATAAAACACTGTCAAAACTCCTTGTAATTTTTTTGTTGAAGTTTAAACTTATTATTTTGAAATCATAATAATAAACTTCAATTTTGAAATAAAAAGTTATTAATTAATTAATATATTTCAAAAATTAGAATTATTTATATATATATATATATATATATATATATATATATATATATATATATATATATATATATATATATATATATATATATATATATAATACATGATCATATTTTTGAATAATTGTTTAAAATTAATTTTTAACTATTTTTAAAATTTTTGAGGAATAAAATTTTTATATTAATTTTGAATGTAAAAAGTATTTTTTAATTTATTTTGCGTTAATATACTATGAATTATTTTTTTTTTTTTTGATTTATATTTAAAATATTCAAAATCTGGTTCTTAAATTACGGTAAAGAGTTTAATTTAAGAACATTTTTCCGTAAAATGTTTTATAACCTAAAATCAAATAAATATTTTTTTTACATAATTCTTTAACAGTGCACCACGTGGCCTTTCCTAATAAAACAAATAAACCACGTGGTTGGACCAGTTGGTGGTAACTTTGATATCTTCAACGCCTTTCCTTTTATCTCTTGCACACAATTTTTTTTCTTTTTTCTTCTTTTTTTTTTTTTTTCTTCTTTTATCTGTCTCTTTCTTCTTTGTTCCTCCATTACTCCGTCTCCCGTCGTAGGTCAACACAGTAGCATCGCCGGTGCCACCAGATTCTCTGGCGTCAGCAAATCAAACTCCGATCTTCTAGCTCAAACTCCTTTTCTTTTCAATTTTATTTCTTATTTTTCTATTTGAATTTATGTGTGAAATTTTGTTTGAAATTTCTTATTGAATTGCACAATTTCTGCTTGAAATTTTGAAACTTTGTTTGAAATTTTAGTTTGAACTTTGAACCTAGTCGTCTCCATAATTTTTGTTTGAAATTTTGGTCTCGTTCGGCGCAGTGACGATTATCGTCGATATATCGCCTCGGTAAATATATCCTTGCCGAATCGATATATAGATTATAAGTCCAATTTTTTACTGATGCTTCCGTCAAACAATAATCGATGTTATGTTTCGACACACAATATATATCATTGATATAGCCCAATATTTTTAACCACAGTTCCTTTCTGCCAAACTGCATTCTGTCGTTGTAATGCTTTTTGTTATTACCGTATAAAACGATTGAAATCAATGACATAATAATAAAATACAAAAACATAGAAACACATAAGATTTTACGTGGAAACCTGTTTGGAAAAAAAATCATGAACAAAGATTCACTATGAATATGAGAATAATTACAAATGACAACGGAATAGATAATAAATTATAATATGTTGATATGACGAAAATATTCAAACAAAAAGTCATATAACAGGCTTTTGAGTTGAACATAAATCCAAAACTAAATTCGAATCACAAATTAACAAAGACTCGAGCTTAGTACCTCTTGTAAATCCATCCTCTCTTTTATCCCTAGCTTGAGCCATGGCTCAAGGGTCTGTTGTCCTTTATTTATAAACCCAACACAACAAGAATCTAAATAACCATTCAAGTATAATTTATAGATTGCATTAATTTGTATGTCAATTCATAGAGATCAAAATAGTAAAATTCTAAATGGTATTGTAGTCTATCCCTATCATTATCTAGTAATTTATTTGTCATTACAAAGAATATCTATTTAATTATTCGGCCTTCTAATATTTTGGGATACAATGGGAGTCATCGTCTTTGCATTCAGAGGAGGAAGGAGTTACATATGCCCTTAATTTAATTAATTTCGACCTAATAATTATATTCCATAAAACAATTACTTAAAGATCTAGAATTGAGTAAAAAAAAGAAACCTTTAATTTATTTTCCAAAAGTACAAAGCAATTTTCTTCAATCAAAACTCTCACAACATCTTATTAAGGGTCAACCATAACCATAAGCCCTTTCCTCCCATGTTTATCTTTTCAAACAAACAATGTATCAAAGATTTTAAACCAATAAATTTTCTAAATTAAATTCATAATAAACTTTTCTAGTTTTACCAAACAAGGTTGGTACTTAAAACTGCCGGCCACTAACATCGAGGTTCATGCATATCTCTCCATTTACTGTTTAGTGAATATGTATATATTCCCTTAGGTTCGAACCAAAGAAGTGATTTTATGCTAGGAAGTAGTCAATTACTATCACATTTGCTCTTTCTACCCGATTAAGGTATAAGAAGAATATTTAGATTCCAAGAAAAGATACCTAATGATACTTATACACCATAAGTATATCACCTATATTTCTATACGTATATCTTCGTATGGGTATCTGAACCACTCGAAATTTAGTAGTTTGTAGCTTTATTGTAGTCTGTGACTCATACTGTGAATAAAAGGGTAAGCAAATGTTGGAGTGAAGCCCCCTCCATTGAGCTTCATGAAGACATTTGCCTTTGATGTATAGGGGTATTTTAATAATTTTTTCATACTTAGTATTATTATAAATATCTTTCTATGTGACCTTATTTGAAGATAGTGAAAGTTTGAATTGTCATTCTCGTGAATGTGCACATACTTCTCGTGGATGTAGATACGATGTCGAACCATGTAAATATGTGTGTTTTTCTCATTTTTCTTCTCCGATTTATCATTATTTTATTGCATAGAAACACAACAAGCTTCAAGTTAACCCAAAGCAAAAAAAAAAAGGCATTGGGGAAATATGTTTGAAGTTGGCAATAAAAAATAAATAATGTAAAAGATACTGGATAAGGCTTCCTCTTTCTTTTTTTTTAATTGTTGTTGATATCCAAATATGCAAAGAAGCTTGTCCTAGAAAAACGGTCTGAAGATGACCCCACCGGCACTTAACCAAAATATGCTTCTTTAGTTGGCGCCAGGGGGGTGATTAAGAGCGAAAAAAGAGCATGCTTTTGGGCCTAAAATCTATTGGTTTGCGTGGCATAGAATCAGGCACTTTGGGGGGAACCTTTCCTCTACGTGTTTGATTATTCATGTCTTGAATTTGATACAAAATCAAATCGAATTTGAGGGGACAATGCACAAAGTTGCATGTATATATCCTTAAAGAAGAAGAGATTTTTATATTATTTTCAAAAATGGGGGCCCTCCCCCTGTGCCCTTCTCCTTATTTGATTCTGTTTGCAGTGGAAGTAGGCCATATCATTACTATGGGGTGAACCTATATGCTTGTGGTTTGCCAGCTATACTTCACCCCAAAAAATGTCATCTGGTTTGGTTACAAAGTGTTTGGGGTATAACCTAAGCTGCTAAAGTTGGATTGATAGTTGTATGCTCTATTTACTCTTTCTTTTACAACGCGGCGGTTCACTTCGCTATTACAAGATCTCAACTAATCTCATGGGTGATATTTCTAAGTATCAATCGATAAATTCTCCAAGACCAAACCAATCGAACTACCTTTTGACAACTCCCATATGTCATATGGTTTGGTTACAAAGTGTTTGGGTAAAACCTAATTAGTGGTCTTATAAAGTTGATTGATAGTTGTATGATTTGTTTACTCATTTCTTTTTACAATCGTGAGTGTTCAGGCTAGTTTGTACATATTCCAACTAATTCCATGGGATATTGAAGTTGATGTACGGGTAAACTCTCTAATGGTCCAAAAATAACTCAAATTGGTAACTATTATGGAGCAAACAGAAGACCATAACAATTGATCGAGTGTCCCCTCTACTAATCCCATCATTTGTTTATGCGTAAGTGTTTGTGGGTCCTCTCAATTTGTCCTAGTTTCCCGTTCCTATGATTCTAAGAAGGGACTACAGAAGTCAAACAGGGTATAAAATGATGGTAGAGAACTGGTCCCAATTATGCAGGCCAGAATAATTAATCTAATCTCCTTGAGCTTGTAAAGGAACAATGTGTCATATACCATCCAGGCATCCATGATCCACCCAACTTATACAGTGATTGTGGAGGCTGCTTTTCAAAAACAAATCCTGAAAGATGATAAAATCTAGTGGTATGGAACAACATCTTTCTAATCGCAATGCTAGGCGATTGCTTCCAACTGAACTGACTAATCGTACAACTAAGCAGCCATGTCGGAATGGATTCTGTTCCAAATAAGCCTTTTTCAAAGTCAGTATATATTTATTTTAGCATAATTAAGCCTAGCAGCTGTAGATAGTGAGTGACTGAGTTGATGCAACGGAAGAGATGGCGGATTCCAGAACATTTTTGTACTTTGAACTTACTGATCCACGCTCATGATGGCTAAAACAGAGAAAGGGGGAGGAATGGAGGAACTATACATTGTCAAACCATGTTTTCTTTATGTCAACATGCTTCATGGACAACCATGTGCCTACAAAACAACAGAGAATTAAAAGTCCCATCTGCAGCTTAGACAACTTTTTTTCTTTTTTTTTTGTAACAGAAAAAAAAATTCATTTTGGGTTTTGAATTTAAACAGGATTCAAAACCTGTAGCAGTTATAACACTACCCTCTCATTTTCTATGCTTTTAGCCCACTTAAGGATTCATGGTTATCCAATATATAACGTAGTAGATTGAGTCATAACCCAGATACTCATTCAAGAAATCTCCAACCAACAGGGAGCATGGTTTAATGCCTTAAAGGCTTGCTCAAATGGTAAAATGGATGGGGAAATAGGAGTTTCCAGATTCAATCCTGTAATAACAGAATAGTAAAACATGATATATGCAAAGTATATGGTTCAATAAGGCAGTAGGGATATATAATGACTCATTATGAGTCTCACATCAATCACTTGGTTAAAACTCACCTTAAAAGTTAGGTGTCAAGGGAAGGGAGCACAAATAGTTATAAACTCATATATTAAGCCTGAATTTAATTAGCGATATAGAAATTCAAAATTTAAATTACTATTCACCCCTCTTCAAGGTCCACGACGGTTGGTGATTTCGTGGACCTCACCTTCCTTTTATGAGTAGTAACTCTACCACAATATTAGGATGAGAGTCCTCCCTAAGGAATGAATCGCTCTAATAACACTAATATAACCATTTTGATAAAACTCGTCCTTCAAAGCTAGCTGTCAAGAAAAAGGAGCCCAAATAACTATAAACTCATATGTTAAACCATAAATTAGCGATATGAGACTTAGAACGAGTCATTACATAAAAAGACCAAGTGCAGGCCAAAGGAGTATAGGAAGTGCAGGCCAAAAACCATGCCTCTTTAGACCCACATGGCACAAAATTTACACGCATGAATAACAAAATCATCCAATCGGCAACAAAGAAGCACCCACAGAATGATGATGGAGAGTATTTGATCCCATCACAAACTTAAACAAAAACACTGAGGTCCATATGGTGGATAGATTAAACAAAGAGGCCCAGTGAGAGGAAGAGAAAGGTATCCCACCGTCCCAAGGCAGTCACTGCATCTAACTACAACATTAATGACACACATTCATCAATATTTTTTTTCGAGATATATCTGACGGACATTATTTCATCTGATCATTATACTCAAATTTTTCTATTCCATGAAGAAGCAGGAGTAACAAAATGAGGAACCCCACCAGAGTATCCAATGATTACATATAGTTATGTGATTCATGATTGAATAACGGAGTAATATAAAGAATAACAGATTTAGGAATAGGTACTATATCGTCCCATGATTAGTTCCATGAACAAATAACAATGTTCAAAACTATGAATTAAAGAATTTCCTTCGAGTCTTTATAATTTTTAGTACTTTTCAGCTAAACATTCTTGATTTCAATCAAATATCTCAACATATGATATAGAATTTATACATAACGGGCATGATTCCTCGTCATGCATGTGTCGATATCTTACCTTAAGAGAGCGAAGCTTCCATGCCACTCTTGGTGGCGGAAGCCCTTTTACTTTCGTAAGATTGTACGTAAGGGATGATAGTAAGGTGTGCTTGGCATCGTAGGTGCATGAAAATACACAAAACAAAGCAAAGCAAAAGAAGAGTGTCGTATTAGGAGGTTATCTTATCAGTATAAAAAGCAAGATGGTTCCCTCCATGTCACGTTCCAAACCAGCTAAGACCCCCTCCCAAGGTTCGAGAAAAGTGCAACAGAATCACTCCGACCTAGCTATAAAGGAAAACCAACCACCCCTAACCCCATGAAGTGAAAAATACTACTACCCCCACCTAGGAAAAAAAAGAAAAGAAAAGAAAAAAAAATTCTTGCCTTAGCCTACTCTTCCTTCTCGATCGACCTTCTCCTTCCTTCTTCACTTCTTCATCCCGAAGATCCGTGTGTATCTCAGTCATCATGGCATAATGATTATGAGCTTGTTTGTTCTGAGCCTCTGATTTGTTTGTTTTTTCCATATCAGCTTGCAAGTACAAGGCATCTACTTGTAGAGAAATAAAATATATATGGGGGTAAAGGAGAGAGGTTTGTTTAAGGCCTTGTTTGGAGCACTTGCATTTGTGGGGTTTGTCTGGATTTTGCTGGGAGGGGAGATCCTGCAGGAAATTGGAGGAGCTAAAAAGACGTCAATGTTGGCAGCTCATTACTCCATAGAAAATCTCGAGCAGATGAAGGTGATTGACAGAGAGAGGCTAGTCATTCGTCGACAACTAGATCTCAACTACATGAGCAAAAGAAGAGTTCCGAACGGACCCGATCCTATACATAACAGGTATTTGCATATCTCCATAGCGTACACTTATGTTTGTTATTGTTTTCCATGGTTTTCACTTTTCATACTAGAAATTTATTGAATACAGCATATATCCTTGCATGTGTGAGAATTCATTGCCATGTTTTTCCTTTGTTTCTTTCAGAAAGAATCAATCAACATAAGAGGGAGCCATTAAACACAAGTTCTATCTTGTCCCATTTGTATCTATATCGCTCTTGAGTTGTTTCTGAATTCATGTGAATTCTAAAGCAAGTTTTGAATATTCAACTCTAGCCAAAATAAAAATGCATGCTTTGAAGTTTGAACAGCTTGCAAGCCATGCTCTGCCCTGGCTTTGCTTGTCAAATCTGCCATGAATTAGACCAAGATCTTTTCAGCTCCTCTTTACCAAAAGAGCCTGAAGCAAATATTCCTCTACCATCCATTATTTCTATAGATTAGAATAATAATAATAATAATAATAATAACAATTATAACAATAATAATATCATATATCAATTACAAGTATGGGGAATTCATGCATGCTTTAATTGCTACATCCAGTTGTTAATTGTTTTTCAAGTTCTCTGCGTCCCATGTACCAAAGGTTGCACCACTACTGTAAAATATGGTTAAGTCCCATTCAGGCATACAAAGAAAAGGGGAGAAAAGGGTGTCTATTCACTTTATTCCCTTCCCTAATCATGATTATTTAAAGCTAATAAACATTTCAACATGTTCTCTGCATTTGCATTTATGGGGTCTGTAACCTTTCCATGGTGCCTTTCTTTTTCAGTTCAATTCTTTTTCTGTACCCTCCATAAGCACTTCAATTATTAAACTATATATTCCTCTGGTTCAGGACAAAGATTATGTACTTAACACATTTTCCTTTCGTCAGCATATTTGCTTTCTAAAGTAGGCGGAAGTACTTTCAAATTTACTTTTTGGCCAAACACTGCTATCAAAGTTAACTGAGATTGCAAAATATATTTCATTCTTCACCTTTCATCAATTTTTGACCGCTTTTTAACAAAAATAACTATATTGTGTTTTTATAAAAATAATTATTATTTTTCAAATATATATGTAAATAAATGTGAAATTCTAATGCATTTTTGAAGAGCCACTCTTCAAGAAAAAACATAAAGAATGCTAGTTTTACAAATTTTGAGCTATTTGAGGTCTTTTAACTAAATATATTTTTTTTTTTCTTTGTTGTAGGAGAGCTGGGAACTCTAGACAGCCCCCTGGTCAAAGCTTAGGCAGCAGATATTGAGAAGTTTCTGGAAAAGAGGAGAGGATGAGACAAGCTGTGTGACATCTTCTATGTAATTTCTTTAAAATGGGACTATAAATACTTGTGAGAACATTAGAAGAATCCCAGTTTGCAAGGGTCGTTTTTTACTTACAGAAATTGTTATGGGCATAAAGAAGAGGAAGCTTGTCTCACACATAAAGTACATTCAAAATTAGAATCCTCAGAAAGATTAATCACAGCCTTTGCAGACACTCCACTTTAGTATTCTTGGTGTTTCTTTTGTAATTTCTGAAAATCAGAGAAGAAGAAGAAGAGAGAGAGAGAGAGAGAGAGGGGGGGGATGAAACAGATGATCACTATTATCAATCTTGGCATGTAAGATAGACCAAATTAGAAAATAACAAGAGGGCAAAAGTGGTGAAATGGAACAAAAGCCGATAAATGTTCTAGCAGCTCATGCCTGCAAAAATGTACGGGGGGACATGTACTAAACTCCTATCTATCAATCAATCATCTCTGGTTTGTGGATTTGTTCAAGCATCTCTAGCTTTTAAATTTTGGAGGCATTTGCATCTTTAGAAAAACTATAAATAAATGAAAAGGTGGTCGAATCTTGTGTTAGTCTTTTTCCATGGATTCTTTGTTGGGCTTGGGAGAGACTGTTTTGGTCTTTGGTCCATTCAAATTTGAGTTACTAAATGGGATTCTTTCTAGTCTCGTGGTAATCAAGGAAATGAAGATAAAAAGAGGAAAAAAAAGGTAATGGAGACACATGGGTCTCTGCTCTCTCTCTCTCTCTATCTCTCTTTCTCTCTTTCTTGGTTTTGATTGGATGAGAAACTGAGACTTGGTCAAAAGTGGTTGAGACTTCAAATTGAAGCCATTAGTAGAAAAGGGAACAGAGTTGAAACTTGGCCTTTTAGGGCGTGTGAAGCAGCCAAGTAGAAGCCCCCATGTTATTGTTCCATTGCATTACTTTTCTTTAACTCTACGAAGGGTGCTTAAGGGCCTGATCTGTTACAGTTTTTTAAAATTGTTTTTTGTTCTAAAAAATAACGAGAATACGAAAAACAAATTCGACATGACGATGTCTTTTTCAACCTACCACGAAATGGCTGTCACATTTAATTCTAGATTACTCATGGCCGATGCAAAGGCCTGATCGTCCGGCTGAGGCGGTGCTCGACACTAAGTGTTGGATCCACGGGCTCGGACGCAAGACTCCTCCGCAGCAACAAAGAAGAAGCGGGTCGGCGGCGATCACGCCTTCGCATTGCCTGAATACGCCTGGGTTTCGCTTTTCGAGAGAAAAGAGAGATCAGTTTTAGAGACGAATGTGGTTACATATGAGTATGTGTCTAAGAATGCGTACCTTTCACCGCTGGGGTGGCCATGTATTTATAGTAGTTGTTCAACCGCTGAATCAGAATTCAGATTTGTTCCTATCAATGAGATTTTCTTATCAATATCTGGATGGTAATGGATTTAGAAAGAGCTGCGTATTTGGGATACCTTTCCTTATCGGGGGAGATCCAACTGGTGATGATCTGTTATTATTTTCTTTTCCTTACTGATAAGATTTGGTTGGATCGGCAGGATGATATCTTGTTAGGGGTTATTCTATTTTCTGTGTGGGCGAAATACAATATGATTTGCAGGATATGGACCTTCTAATTCATCCAAGATCGTCCATTGACCTAAAGTGTGCCTGCCTTCGCTTTGGGCTGGTACCGAGGGGGCCGAGGGGCCTGTGGGTGGCTGCATCGGGTGCGCCACTTCGGCTTGGTGAGTGGGCCTCGTGAGCCCATTTTTCAAAACCCTATCATTGCCCCCTGTACTCGTACTTGCACGTGGGCAAGACCAATAGCCCTTGGGTTAGTTAAGGCTTAGTAGCCGTCATATATCTTGTGATAATGATGACTCTTGGGTTTTCGCACTCGTTTCCTCTACCTCCTCTAGTTTCTTTCGCCTCTTTCACGCACTCTGCCCCAGGCTTCTCCTCGGGTCCTCCAACCTCTTCCGATCTCGCACTTTATTTCGTCGCAGTTCTCTCGCTTGACCCTTTGTGTAGAGTCTTTTCCCAGATTTTCCCGGTGCAGCCTTCTTCCGTCTTATTCCTGGACCACCGCGCCTCTACCTTTCGTTTCTCTTCGATCGGCACGACGAGACGCCAGGTTAAATCGATCGGATTCGCTTTACCGCTTCGCTTATTATGGTCCCGCTCGCTCTTAAGCATTGGCGATGACTCTTTCGGGCCTGTTGCCAAGGCTTCGACTCGGTTAGGATGTTTCTGGCCGTTCTGGCCGTGGTCGAACCCTAAACGCTCCTCGGGCGCTCCCTCTTCCCTTTGATAAGGATAAAGGGAAAATTAAACTTGCTCAAAGATCCTGGGGCCCATTATCTTTAAATCCGTCATCCAACATGTTGTGATCGGTGGGGATCCAAGAAGGCCTGGCCTTCGTATGGGGTTACCTTTGTCGAACATTATCGACCTCCTCCCCGCGCCGTCCTGAGTACGACCCTCGACGTCTCGACTCTTTATGTAGCTTCCGTGCCTCGATGGTATGTTTCTTTCAGGTCGCTTTTAATAATGGTCTTCGTTTTCCACTCGCACTCTTCATGAAAGGGTTCTCGCAACATTTCATGTCCTGTCTTCCCAACTTGCTCCCAACGGTTAGGGTATTTTGGTGGGCCTATTGGCCTTTTTTAGGGATAGAAGGCTCGGCGTCCCTAGTGTGGCTTTGCTCCTTTATCTTTTTAGCCCAAATGAGACTACCAAGGGCTTCCTTATTTCCAGTGACATACCATGCTCCGTGGCTTGGACCACCCTTGATATGTCATACTTTGATTTCGCATTATTCTCATGCTTCCCAGTGCTCGATCACCTTAATTGCCAAGATAATGTCAGAAGCGGAGTTGGCGGAATGTCCTCGTCGTCCTTATGCGGAGCCGATAACCCGACATCCCGGTCCATCTAATTCGATATTCACGCTGCCTCACCGCTTCGAGGCCCTCGCTCCTCTTCCACCATGGAGTCTTCTCCCATTAGGGCTTACCGCAGCCCACTTCTACTGGGGGAGAGATTTCGTCCAAATGGGCACCGTCTCTAAGCCTGAGTGCAAACGAAAATCAAGCTCCACTGAGAAAGATCGACCGGTTTCGATCAAGGTTCAGAAATTGGGGGCATCTCCGACTTCTTCTACTCGAGAGCCGAGCGGTGCGTGGGCCGCCAGGGCCCGTGCTCCTATGGTCATGAGCTCGCCAATCTCCCTTCTAAGCCCGCCCGCCGGTGGAAGGCAACAAATCTCTCTGGGTGGAGCGTCGAGCGTACTGCCATATGCCTTATTATCACTGAATCCGCCGAGAGGGCAGGCCACCTCGGCGCGGAAGAGTCAGAAAATCCGTAATCAAAAGTCGGGTGAAGATGAGGACTCTTTCGCTTCTTCACGCCAACTCTGGGCAGCGATCTTGTCCGTCTCTTAAGAATTCTGACCTTTGGGAGGTCGAAAAGTACGCCATGGATGAGCCCTGCCTCTATCCCTTCAGGGGTTGCCCCGGTAAGTCCCCAGATCTGGATAGGTCCGTTCTGTGTTGATCCCGGTGGTTTGATGTTGACTTCATGTTTGATGCGTGTAGCCACTCATTTGAAGGGCCAGCCGATAAGGCCAAACTAAACGAAAGCATGTAAAATCGCTTCGGATTTATGGCATGGCGCGGCCTCTTCTTCATGGATCAGTCGCACGAACTGAGCGTGAGCTGTGATGACCGAAGAGGAGAGACTCCAAATCCGATCTAAAGCATACCGCGTCTGCAAGCTCCCAGCGGAAAGTGGAGAGACAAAGTTCATGAAGCTTGGCTGCGGTTGAAGGCGAGCTTCAAAAGGTCTGAGGTGAGCTCCAGGTTGCGCTGAGTGATTTGATCGAGACCTGACGGGGCCTGGAGTCCTCCAGCACGAAGCCAGACGGCTAGTGGAGGAGCTCGCATCCCTGGGCGAAGCCAGCGGGGAATTCCCCAAGAGGAGCTGCGCGCTAATGGCGATCTCAATGCGGTGATAAAGTAGTGCAGCTAGCTGTGGCTCATGGCGAGACCTCCGAGGCCAGGGCGCTGCTAGACGCCGGCTCGTCGTGAGGCCTCCGAGGCCGTAAATTCGCAGGGCGGCTGAATGAGGAGTGTCGCTGGATTGCGCGGGGATCTTCACCAAAGAAATATCCTTGGTCGCCGTAGGGATGATGTTATTAGCAGACCGCAGGGACCAAGCTAGTGCCGAGTGGGCCTCTCGGTGGCTCTCGCCGCCATACGTTAACGTCTTACTCCAGACTTGACTCAACTTCAATTCCAAGGACAGGAGGCAGAGGAGTCTTTCCAAATTATTCTCGAGAACCTGATACCCTAACGCCTCCATTCCCTCTTCATCATCTGTCTTCTTGCCGACGCCAGGTTTCTCGTATCATTTCTCGCCGCATGATATCGACTCCTTTATATTTTTCTTTTATATACACTGCTTCTTTATTTCGCCCGGGGCCCTGGTACATATGTAGCTCTCCTTTAATAAATATTCATTTTTTATCGTCCCGCTGCCTCACCGTAGTGTATTTTCACTTTTCTTCATGAATTGTGTGGCCCGAATTGAGGGTCTGAGCTGAGCAATTAAGCTCGTCAAACTGTGTCGCTGAGGCTTCGTGGGTTAATTTATACGAGATGGATCGATTCCTAGGCTATATGTATAGGCGAAGCTAGTCAAATTGAACTCGCCGGGGTGTTAACCGTCCCGGCATGTGCCGAACTCGATTTTAGGGCCGCAAGAGCTCGCCAACTTGAGCTACCGATTTCCATCTACCGACAATGAGTTTAACAAATCTCTTAGTCGCGGCAAAGCTAGTCAACTGAGCGACCGATCTCCACCGGTCGATTGGCATGAGTCACCGCATTCTTAGGGTCAAAGACGACCTGGTTTCAGAACTCGGGTCACTTTGAACCACGATCTCCCGGCTTCAATGACTCACATGGTTGAAACGTATTCCCCAGTCGCATTTTAATCTATTCGCGTGAACTCGCTGCCTTGACGACTGATTCACGGCTGACTTGGTATGAGTTGAACAGATTCCTAGTCGCATGACCTATTCTTGGCACTCGGCCAATGCGAATAAATAAGTGTAGCTCGCCCATGAATTGTCGGGAAGAGCTTCGCCAAGACGAATTTGTCAAGGGGCCTCGCCCACGTGAATCCACTCGGGCCCGCCGGCCTGTTATCTAAACCGAGATGGCTCCCTTAGGTAGCGTGACTGGGCCCAGGTAGGTCGAACTCACAAAGTGAGCTGCTTGGCTTCTGGAACCGTGGCCTTGGTGGCTTTCCAGTCGAGTGGCGATGTAGCCGAAAGGGCGATGTACTCAGTTGATCTTAACTCCCCGGTGCGCCGGCCTCCGTGCGCAGTAGATGAGCTCGGCCAAAGGAGCTACTTGGCTCCTAGCGCGGTGGCCTTGGTATGCCCAGCCGAGTGGCGATGTAGCCTGAGCTTCGACTGACCCAGGGCAAACACGTCAGGCAGAAAGAGATGGAGCTCCCGCGCTGAGTGCCTTGGCTCCTCGTCGCACGACCTGTTCGATCGAATCGTCAGATGCGACCATTCGACTTCTGATTTTCTTTGGAAAGGTGCAACGCCTTTTAATGCCACTCATGAGAATTCTTCGGAACGCTCATAATTTCTTTGAGTGTCAGCCCTTCTTATAATGATTCGCCGTCGTTAATTTTTTTATGTTTCTGTATATTTTGCTTTCTCCGTGCGTGAACTTAACTGGGTGAGATGAATCGTCTGAGTCTGGTCGTCTTCGCTGAGGATCCTTCTGAAGATTTGTCTGTCGCTGCTCTTCTACATGTGGGAGTTGTGTTTTTCCCTAGTCTCCCTTTATGGGAGTTTCATGTTATTCCCCAGCTTCGTGGCTAGAATGTTCCCAGAGGGCTTATGCATTTCTTAAGGCGCCTTCTCCATTTTATGCTCCTTCTTTCTCTTTCTTTCCACTTCTTCCTTTCCTTTCTCCTTCTTTTCATTCTCTCTTTCTCCTTTGCCTTCTTTTTTTTTTAAAGTGGGAACTGTGGCTGATTGTAACTATTATATCACTCATTGAAATCGAATGTAACTCGATTGGAAATAAAGATGGCTTTTATGTCTATGAACTTTCTATTGCGTATTTTCTCTGTCTATACTGGAATCTGCTTAAGATAATCTAACTAAATAACCAATAACGTCAACTCAGTTATATAAGAACTGAGCAGGTCTCACGACATTACAAACCATGTCACTGCAAAAGCCAGATGCTCTGCATTCCATGTATGTCGAAGATTTTTCCTCTTCCAGCCCTAGCTCATAATTGCCCTACCGATCGACTCAAGATATGACGTATGACCTTCCACAGCCCTTGGCCCATGCGCCGGTTCTTCCTTGCTGGGCGTGTTTCTTTAAGACTAACTAACAAGATGTAGCGCTTCTAGGTCTAATTACTGTAGTACCTCGCCGCCTTTCCTCGATAAATACCTGCGGCGCTTTTAGGAATTGCTCGCTTCATCTGTAAGAGATCTAAATTTAGATCTAAGAGTCATCAATGTTCCAACTGATGCTAACTCAGATCTGTAGATTCATTGTTACCTCAATCAGCTATCGGCTTCACTGCCAAAGGCTAGTGGTAAATTGTTTCTGCCATATTTACTTTCAGCAGCCACCCTGTGAAAATTATAATACTTTGGGAGGTATTCTCACCACTTCCTTTTAAGGTCTTCCGATTGGTCTTCAAGGCGCTATAATTTATAGTGACTCTGGTCTCCATTCACTTGATTTCATGGTGTGTCAAGATGAGTAATACCTTTAATCTTGAGCTCGGCAATGTAAATCTCTCGACTCGTTAATTAACCCAAGCCTCCGTTGTATGATACCAGGGCTCTGAATACCAAACCCATGATGCTCGCCACAGCAAAAATTGCGTATTCTCTCGCTCTCGTAATTGGCAAAGGCTCATCTTCCGCCGACTGGTAAAGCAATCCACCTGCACGATTATGAATTTAATCGACCCCACTAATAAGGTGGGTCCCAGATGTCTAAACCCCACTGCTGAAAAGGCCAGGGGCCAGCATCACGCAGGGCTCCTAAGGGAGGCGTGAGATCTCACAAGCTCCCGCAGATTCGCATTTCTGACTCAGGGCTCGGTTGCATCTGAGTACGAGCCAGCACCCCCGCCCTCAAGACTCTTTTCCCCGCACGCTCGAGTCTGAGATGATTCTCAGATATGCCCTGTACTTCAAAGCGCACGCACTTGTCTTCTCCCCTCGCTATGCATGGGTGCGTGGTACTAAGCAACAGAGGCCCCTTGTGATTGGTAAATCCTGGCATTCTGCCTTATCTTACCATTTTTCGCCTGCCGTGAGGGCTTCCTGCCTATAATATAATCCCAGGCGGGGTTCATCCAGGTCGCTCTGACCCCGTGCACAAGCAACTTCCTCGCCATAGAGATCTACGAGGGCCCCTGTAGGTTCACAGTGCCAACCTCGCCAGGTCCCTCCCCAGAGGGCCGCCTCACTCAAGGCGTCTGCCTCTGAGTTCTCTCGCTTCTGTGACATGTCGACTGGAACCAACACTAATTTCTGCTGATGTCACCGAACTTTAGGTATAGAACATCCTTTCACTTTGGCCCCAGATTCCTTATTATTCAGACCACCTCACTGAGTCAACAGACCTCAGCCGGTCGACTTCTAATGAATGGACGAGTTGAGGCTCGCTTATGACTGCCTCATACTCTAGCTTCACTGGCTGGGAAGTATGGAATCCAAATATGAGTGCGTACTGTCAAGCCCATTCTCCGGGAAGTTAGGATAAGACCCCGCCTCCACCTCAAGGCTGCCTAAGCTCCATCTACAGAGTTTCCAAGTGGGGAGGTCTGGCCGCTGTCACGCCCCACGGTTCACGATGTAAACCCAGATGTGATCGGTGTTCGCCAAGATCACCTTTACGGCGCTGGCCCTCAGACCGATATCGAACTCCCGCCACTTCTATGGCCCACTTCATCACCCTTCCCAGGTCTCGAGTTTATGCAAACACTTGTTTCATCGGGCATTCGCTGAACTTCTATGGTATGAGCCCTGAAATACGCAAGTGAGCTTCCAGCCCGCGGCTACTCGAGCCACAAAATTAACTTTTCCATTCTTGTACCTCCTCCGCTCCCTCTTAGAGCTCTACAAGAATAGTAAACTAGGTGTCAACTCGCTTCTTTATCTCCTCGATCAGAACTCTAGTTGAAAAGTCCGACACTACAAGTATAGAGTAAGGAGCTCCTTCGACAAAGACTTTACTAGAACTGAGGGGAACGTATGTTTTCAAAGCCGAGAATGCTTCTTCACTTGTATCCTATTGAAAGGCTTTCTTCGTGAACTGGAAGAAAGGCCGGCATTTATCACTTGCCCCGACACGAACCCCGCTTAAAGCCGCAATCCTCCCCTGGTCAGCACAGACTTCCTTTATACTGCAGGGTGACGGCATGTCGAAAGTAATCGCCTTTATCTTTTCTCGGATTCGCTTTGATTCCGCTGTTCACTATGAAACCCAGGAATTTTCCTAATGACACGCCGAAGGCACACTTGGCTGGATTTAGCTTCATGTTGTAACTTCTTAAGATTTGAACTTTTTCCAGACGAAGATGTGAAGGCTCACGCTGTGGATTTTACCGTAAAGATGTCGCTGTCATAATACAAGCCACCCCATAGTCGCGCTTTATCCTGGCTTCTTAACATCCGGCTTCACCAACCTCCTGTAGTGGCTCCCCGCGATTCCCGCCAGTCCAAACCAAGATCACCGACAACAATGTGGTTCCCCGCGCTATGATGAACGAGGTCTTTTTTCGTTGTTCGGGGTCCATACCGGACCGGGTTGTAGCCGAAAAGGCATCCATAAACTCGAGAAGTTCGCGGCTCCGTGGTGAAATCAATTTATGAGGTCATCATCGACAAAGCGGGAAGTTGTCCCGGGCATGCTTTGTTTATGCTCTAGTCGATACAGAGTCGCCACTTGCCATTTGCTTTCTTGACGAGCACGACGTTTGCCAACCACTCAAGATACTCCACCTCTCTGATCGCTCCCGCTTAGAGGAGCTTGCCGACCTCCTCGTTGATGGCTGCCGTGCGGGGGGCTCCTTCAGCTGGGCTGACCAGCTTTAGTGCTGATGGGCTGTGTTCAGCCTTTACCGTGATTACCGTAGGGTCAATTCCTCCCATGTCCGCCTGCTTCCATGCGAAGACGTCTCTGTTTTGTCTCAAAAACTGAGTAAGGAGGCTTTAAGGTCGCTAGCTCGGAGCCATACAGCTAGATGTTCCGCACGCCATCCAAATGAGCAGATCGCTCCTAGCTCTCTGAGGGCTAGGGTCGAGGAGCGCCTCACTGCCATGTCAAGCTCGCCCACATTCACGTTGTCGACGCTTCGCTTTCATGGAGGTCAGGCATTCTCCTGCCACCCGATCTCCTCGAACCATCCCTACTCCGTGTATGGTTGGGAACTTGATTATCATGTGGTACGTTGAGGGGATGGCCTTTATTGCGTTGAGAGAGGGTCTACCTAACAACACATTATGTCGATGGGCGTCTACAATGAGGAATCTCACGTTGTCGCCGTCAGCAAGGGGCTCTCCAGGTGAGCACCAATGATCGAGCCCAAAGGTAGCACCTTTCCCCGTAAAATCCCGCGATATGTGTGTTGATCTGCCCGCGCTTCCTAACGCCCATCTGCATCGGCTATCGACGCAAAGATGATGTCAGCCGAACTCCCGTTGTCAATTAGGACCCGATGAACTGTCTTGTTGGCCACTACTGCACGAACTACCAACGGGTCGCCGTGAGGGTGTTGGCATCCCTCTAGATCTGAGTCAGAGAATGTGATGGATGTGTCGAGCCGCGGCGCTTGACACCGATTGATTTCCTACTACGACTCGATGCCACGCTTTCGGGCTGAACTAGACTCTCCTCCTCCTGCGAATCCTCCCGAGATCACCTCCGGATTTCCAAGGGGTTGCCAGGCCGAAGCCGCCGCCTCCGTCGGCCTGCGGCTGAGCCGACCGCTTCCGCTTGATTCTAGGTCTGACATTCGAAGATATGAAACGCCTGAGGTATCCGCGCCGATAAGTAATTTCTATTTCTCTCGAAGTTGTATGCGCCGTCCGCGGCGAAGGTCCGTAGTCCTACGGAACCTCGCATTTCGAGTTGTCTCTCGTTGCGTGATCCGACTTCGACCGAGCCGCTATCTTAGAAATTGTTCGCTTCGTGACTTCGCTGCGGTCCGCGGACAATCGAGGCCGCCGTGGGGGTGAAGCGCCGCGAATAACGCCCTTCTGCCCCTGACCGGCGGCACCCAGCGACCTCCGAGGTCACAAGCCTTTGGGATCGTTTCTTCATTTTTCTTGAGATCCTTCTTGGTCGCTTGTCTTTGGGGCTGTCACTGAAAGAAACCGCACTCACTCCACTCCACTCTGGTCGCCCCCCCATCCCCCTACCAAAGGTTCCACCTTCTTTATGGGCAGGAGCCCTTCGATATGAGGGCTTTCATTGCTTATATACTTCTCTTGCTTGCGAGCACCTCGTCTCATGCTTTTGTTGAGGGTTCTTTGAGATGGAAACATCAGATCCTTCGACCGCACCCTAACCTAGCAATGAATGCGTTGGATTGCGAATTTTCATCTGGGTATGTTCATCTTCGTGGACTCAGCTAATCTGCACGCAGGACTTCGACTCTTCCGCGAGCCCCCGCCACACAATAAGATGGTAACTCGGTTTTTTGTACATCCTGCCCGATGAAGTGGGAGATGAACGCAATGGATAGTTCTCTGAATGAAGAGATTGATGAAGGTGGAATTCTATTAAACCGTGCCAAGGTCGGGCCCTTAGTGTGGTAGCTTAAAGCCCTCGCATCGCACAGTGGTCCCTGGAGCACCCATGTAATCTACTTGATTGTAGTATTGAGGTGGTCGACGGGATCTTTTATTCCGTCGAATGCTTCCACTTGTGGCATTCACTGCTGAAGGGGGTAGCGTAGCACCTACTGTGAAGGGTGATTCAAGTCGTACCAAGGTGTCCATGTTGGTTCTGGGCGCACAGCCCTTTTAACCACCTCCTTCACACGGTCAGTTCTTTACAGCGTCTTCTAAACCTTCAAGTCCCATGATTTGCTCTCCGCTCCCGGCCGAGGGTGATGTAGTTCTTCGCTCCCAACATGTCCTCCGAGCATTGCCCGTTTCCTTCCGCTAGGCCAATCAGGGTCCATGCCCCGGCTCCTACGACTCGGCTCGCTTTCACAATTCCTGGAATGTCGTGGACCGTGTTGCTCCTCGCGGGGTGGGGTGGGGACGTTATGACATTCCTCGGGTCTCTGGCTGTGGGTCTCCCATGGAGGTTGCATCCACCGTAAGTTGTTCTAACTCTTCCATCGCGTTGATCGACGAGGCGAGCGCTTCCACTCGTCAGACGCTTGCATTGCTCCCAATGTATCCGAGGCCCATTATTCACGCCGCCCGGGCGATCCCGCATCCTGGTGGATTAGCGCTGCTCGCTTGTGTTCCCTTCGTCAATACCACGCGAATCGAGGAATCGCTTATATTTATAAAGGAACCGCCGTTCTACGCATCTAGCACCAACCGATGATGATTTTTTCAACCGGACCGGCTGGAGCGCGGTGAGGTCGCTGGGCTGGACCCGGATTGTTTATGGGCTGGGATGCAAAGGTCTGATCGCCCTGGCCGAGCGTGCTCGGGCAATCGGGCGGATCTACCTGGCTCCGACGTAGCACCCTCCCCGCAATAACAGCAGCAGTGGCCTGCGAGGGCTATGCCCGTGGTCGCCCGATGCCTAAGCCGCTTTCTGAGAGAAAAGAGAGACTGCTTAGAGGGCGAATGTGTTGCATATGAGTATGCGTCTAAGAATGCGTACCTTTCACCGCTGGGGTGGCCATGTATTTATAGTAGATGCTCAATCAGTTGTACTGTAACTAGGATTTGTTCCCATTTGATGGGATTTTCTTATCAATATCGGATTTGGTGATGGATTTAGAAAGAGTTGTTTATTTTGGATAATCTTCCTTCCTTATTGGGGGGGAGATCCAACTGGTGATGATCTATTATTATTTTCTTTTCTTTACTGATAAGATTTGGTTGGATCGGCAGGATGATATCTTGTTAGGGGTTATTCTATTTTCTGTGTGGGCGAAATACAATATGATTTGCAGGATATGGACCTTCTAATTCATCCAAGATCGTCCATTGGACCTAGCAGGCCGGGCCTTCGTTTTGAGCTGGTACCGAGGGGGCGAGGGGTCTGGGTATCAAGTTGGGCGCGCCACTTCTTTGGGCTTGGTGAGTGGGCCTGCGAGTCCATTTTTCAAACCCTATCAGATTCTTTTTTTTTTTTTGTTCTAAAAAACATGAAAAACAAAAAAAAAAAAATTCAAAAAAGAAAAAGTAAATTCAAATAACACAAATCTCATGTTCTCTATTTTTCAAATTTTGTTTTTAAAAGCAGTTTTTGAAAATAGTAACCAAACATGCCTAATTAGCCTTCCTCTAAGTAGAGACTGAGTTGACATGCCTTTATTTCTCCATGCTATTTCCATATTTCAGTTCTACGGTTTTCCCCAGGCCTGCGGTTTGAGTGGAGACTGATGCTCTAAAGCAAAGTCCTCCCTCATTTAAGTAAAAATTATTCGTAAAAAGATTCCAACCAAATTCCAAATGAGTGTACCTCACCTATCCCCACCTGTTGTATATTGGACACACTAATAAATTACTAATATGTCCGTCTTTTCCTTATGGACTGTTTCTCTTTTTGGAAATCCTAGTTGTTCATCCATTTGTTATCTTTTTCCAGCTTTTATTAGTTAGAAAATGAGTGCTTTTTTTATTTTATTATTTTTGACATAAAATCATTCATTTCATAGTTCTTCTTTAGATCTGTGTTTTCTGTTTTAATAAAGTAATTTCTTTCATACTGAGGGTTTTTCTTTGTTTTTCCGTGTTATTATCCTCGACCAACTGTAGTGTATTTTGCCGCTCACTTGTTAGTGACGCGTGAATTTCGCCGCTGGATGGTTGGCTTTTTTAGCTTAGCCAGACGACGCTTCAAATGACAAAGTTTCAATCCGATATAATCATTATATCAAATCTTATTATTTAGTATGTTGTACATTTGAAATCTTAGATATTCTAGACATGTTCGGATTACCAAATATATAGGTTTTAAGCCATTTCTTTTTTCTTTAACCTGGATATTGCATCATCTTTTAAAGGTTTTAGTACTTTTGATTATGTGTTTCTTCGAATATACTGCTAACCTAAATCAATAATTTATCTTTTTTAAAGAAAAATTACTAATATATATATCAAATTTGAAATTTTAAAAAAAAAAAAATTTGATATGGTAAAAATTATTTTGACATTTCAATTTTGTTTACAAACTTTATAATGTTATCTAGTTATCGTTTTTTCAATATAAGAAAGCAATTTTTCGATAACCCATAAAATAAGGTATGGTATATCCTCCAGTAATTACTTGAGAGGGACCCATATACTAATTAGTAATTAGTAATTAGTAATGGAGAGTAAATTTAAGGTCACACCAACTAACCTTCGGGTTTTCGAAAGTAATTTTCGTTGTTTTTTTAGTGAAAGTGTTTTCATCTAAAAGTGTTTTTATAATAACAACTTTATTAATGTTGTAAATCAAAAGAATTAGAGAGAGATAAGGAAGAGACAAAGAGAGAATTCAGAGGAAATTATGATGATTTCTATTTCATGCTGATTAGGCCTATTTATAGGCTTATAGTGAGAAGGCCAAAAGCCTTTACATAAATGATACATTAATAGTGAGAAGGCCAAAAGCCTTTACATAAATGAATGACATTGTAATCAGTGTGTCATTATGGTCATTCAAAATCCAATATTTATACAATATTTATAACAATTAATTATTTTTATAAAATATTATAAACAATTTTTCAAAATTTATTTCTTAAATTTTATTCAACGTCTATTAAACAAACGGTTTACAAACTAAAAGAATTTATCATAACTATTATGGATAAAGGTGCAAAAAACTCCCCATCATATTTTCTCAAATATTTCACTTACACTTCAAACCATTTTTTCGTTCAAATAGGTCCCACATGTTTTCGCCCGTAACTCAAATTAGCCCCAATTGTATCTTTGACCGTTAAATGTTAAAAACAACTTATATTAGTTGTTAAACCAATCATGTAAATAGCTGATGTGGCAATTTTTTTACCTAATTATATATAAACCTTGGAAGGCTTTAATTGTAATCACTGGTCTTTGACTATTCTTTCAAAAATACAACCTTCGACTGGGGCCTCTAATTCTTATGTGGGCACTCAATATTCTCTGCAACCATAGCCATGGGTTTTTCTTATGCTTGAGGATGATCAGTTCCTCATTTATATATATATATATATATATATATGTCTTTTGTATGAGTGAGTATCTGAACATGTCTATATATATATCTATATATATATAAGTCTTTGTATGAGTGACATCTTGAAACATGTCCGAGTAGACGACTAGTTCTCATTTATAATAAACCGGTCCTTCTGCTATTTTCTCAGCTCTGCATCTTCCCCACCTTCAACAAATGCTGATAGTGTTTTCCTGTACGGGTTGCCACAAGATAGTCACATTAATTCCCTTCAGTATGAACTTGAACCTGATCAGCTTTTCCAATGGGTATTTCCTATTCCAACAGAGGAACATCGTAATCGGGCCTAACTTCTCGGAGAATAATTTATCATTTACATGAATAAAGGATAATGATAATTATAGAAAATTGCAATGAATAACATGGCATATTTGAGCCATCACAAAATACTTGATTATCAAGTAGTTGAATTACAACCAAGTTTTCATCTTTATGATCCGGCATTATCACTATGGTAGCTCAATAGGAAAACCCTTGATATAAACTAAAGAGGGGACCTAGCTTATAATTAATATTGGTTTCTCAAGGCCTCCCACAATAGGCTTCAATGAGATCCATAGCCTATACTTGCCACTCAACTAGGTTTCTACCAAAAAGATGCAAAGCCCAATCCAAAATTGATCACTAGTTAATTGGGCTCATTATATGATAAACTATCCATTAACCCGTTTTTGTAAAACAAAGTATTCAATTAATGTTAGCCCATATAAAAATTTTTCCAACATTCTCCCACTTGAGCAACATTAATTGATTTTTTTTAAGGATTTATTAAATTCATTTTGACAATAAGACTCTCGGGTTAATTATATAAAAAATTGTTTCGTATGACCACACTTTTTTCTTTTTTTTTTTAAAGAAATGATAGTCTATAAGCAACATCTTGATAAACTTATCCGGTCCAACATGGTCTTAATATTGGACTATGATGGTCTATATGTTAATCTCAACAAACATAATGCCTCATATTCACGGAATAATTTTATAACCATATCGACATGGATCATAAACCCAAAGAGTGTAGTAAGAAATCACTGTCAACATGTGATCAACATCTATATGCATTGTTTCTTATCGGTCCTCATTACAATTTCCTAGCAAAATGAAATTGGAATTGGAATTTCTCAACAAAATGAAATTGCTGCAATTTCTAAACAATATGAAATTGTTTGACCTTAACAAGTCATATGTCACAAACAATGCACCACTAGATCTCAAAATAGTGCTATTTGTGACATCCAATAGCATAGAATTGTAATTCTTAAGGTTCAATATCTTAAGATACCATGTTGTATGTAATTCAATTACGACATGTTATAATATAATACTTAATAATGATGATCATCATAAAAGATTTTTATTTTTCAAGTCGCATAGCAATAATGATCAATGTTTACACAAAATAATAATCGAAATAAGGGAAATCACAAAATCTACCACTAAACCAAATAATCAAAAGACTCAATGACACCCATAAACACAACATGTTCCTTGAACGCTATGGGCTTTAAACCTTTGGTTAGAGGATCAACTAGCATGGACTATTTTCTTATGTGTTCAATCACAATATCCCCTTTCTTCACTAAGTCCTTGACTATAAGATTTCCATGTGCTTGGAACCCGTAATAATCTTATTGTTCTTGGAGTATAACACAACTGCATTATTGTCACAATAAATTACAATAGGTAAATTACAATAGGTCAAGAGATGGAATCAACAACTTGTAGTTCTAAAATTAGATTTCCTAGCCAAACAACTTGAGATGATGCACCATAACAAGCTACAAACTCAGCATACATAGTCAAGGATGCAATTAGGCTCTATTTGACACTTTTCCATGAAATGGTTCCACCAGCTAACATAAAAATGTATCCTGGTGTAGATTTGTGATCATCATAACAATCACTAAAATTAGAATCTGAGTATCCAACTACCTCAAGATTATCTACCCTCCTATACACAAGCATAAAATCCTTCGTTCTTTGTAGATATCTCATGACTTTCTTTGCAGCAACCCAATGATCATGCCCAAGGTTCGATAAATATCTACCAAGAACATTAACAATGAAGGCAATATCAGGTCTCGTACATACTTGTGCATACATCGCTACCAATCCATACTAACATAAAAGAATAGCTTCATGGCATCCTTTTCCAAATCATTCTTTGACACTGTTCATTACTGAGTTTATCTTCTTTCAAAATAAGTACATCACCAGCTTTGCACATCTGCATATTGAATCTTTTAAGCACACGATTGATATAGGCTCTCTGAGATAGCCTAAGGAGGTTTCAAGATCTATCACGATAAATCTCAATTCCCAACACAAAAGATGCTTCTTCAAGATCCTTCATGTCAAAATTAGCAGACAAAAGACGCTTGGTATTAAGGAGATTCACATCACTAGCGTTAATGTCACCAACATAAAGAACCATAAAAATGAACTTGTTCCCCACTGACTTAGAACGCGACCGGACAAACTTGTTCTCTATAAACCAAAAGACGTCACGCTTTTTTTCAAATTTCAAGTACCACTGACTCCAGAAGCTTGCTTAAGACCATAAATTGACCTTTTCAATCTGCATACCATGTTCTCTTTCCCATTTGCCTTAAAACCTTCAGGTTGTAACATATAGACCTCCTCACTTAGATCACCATTGAGAAAAGTTGTCTTGATAACCATTTGATGAAGCTCTAAGTCAAAATGAGCTACCAATACCATAATCAACCTAAAGGAATCTTTGGTAGACACAGGTGAGAAAGGCTCTGTGAAATCTATGCCCTCTCGCTGTGTATACCCTTTAGCAACCGAGCCTTGTTTCTTTCAACATTCCCTTGTCATCTCTTTAGTCTTGAATACCCATTTGCATCCAATGGGTTTATATCCTTTGGGAAGATCAACAAGTTCTCAAACATCATTGTCTGACATAGACTGCATCTTATCTCCCATGGCAATCAACCATTCATTTACCTTATCACTATTGAGAGCTTCACTACAAGTAGTCGGGTTTACTTCTTCTCTAATGTCATACTTTCCCTCTCTGAGGTAGACATATAATAGTCATTAAAAATGGCAAGCCTTCTAGTTCTTTGTGATCTTCTCACTTCCATAGGAGGAATCTCATTTACAATAGGAGTGATTTCAACAGTGGGAAGATTTATAGTAGCAACTCCTTGTTGAATCCTAGAATCAAAAGGTCTAACATCAAGATTGACGTCTAAGGCTTGCAAAGGCAAAGAAATAACATCCATGGGTTCCACTCTTTCATTGGATTGAGAGGGTATACCTTCAACAACATCCAACTCTAAAAAATTTTCCACTTAAGACTCAACAACTCTAGTGCCACGAGTCGAACAGTAAAACCTGTATCTTTTTGAGTGACTAAGATACGTAATAAAGTAGCACCTGGTAGTTCTTGAATATGTCTTCTTTAAAGAAGGATCATAGATTTTTCACCTCAACTGGAGACCCCCATACTTTGAAATGATTCAAACTAGGTTTTCTGTTTGTCCATAGTTCAAAAGGTGTTTTAGGCACTGACTTACTAGGAACACAATTCAAAATGTAGGTTGTTGTTTTCATGGCTTCACCCCATAAATATTATGGCAAATTTAATATACTCATCATGCTCCTCTTCACTTCCATAAGAGTGCGGTTACGCCTTTCTACCATACCATTTTGTTCAGGACTACCAAGCATAGTATACTGAGCAACAATACTAATATCTTTTACGTACCTTGCAAAAGGTCCCTTTTGTTGTTCAACATCACCATGCTTCCCATAATACTTACCACCTCTATTAGATCTTACAATCTTGATGACTTTCCCCAATTGTCTCTCAACTTCAATGCGAAAGACTTTGAACATTTCAAAAGCATCTAACTTTTCTTTGATAAAAAATACATAGTCATATCAGGAGAAATCATCAATGAATGTAATAAAGTACTTGTTGCCACACAAGGTAGAGGAGTAAGGTCTACTAATGTCTGTATGAACAATCTCCAACAAATTTTGACTACAAGTTGCACAATTTTTTTAGTTTTTGTCAATTTTCCTTTCACACAATCAACACAAATTTCTAAGTCATCAGAACCAAGATGAGGAAGAATCCCATAATCAATTAATTGTTCTACTCGCTCTTTAGAAATGTGCCTTAAATGCTTATGTCACAACAATGAAGATATCTCTATAGTCAAAGATCTTTTAGCAACAGTGTTTTCAACATTGTAAAAATAAGCAGATAACAACAACAATCTATAAAGCCCATCAGACAAAACACAATTACCAATCACTTTAGAGTCATAAATCACCTCAACTCTTTTATTTGCAAAAGTGAAGCTATATCCAACTTTGTCAAGTACTGAAAGGGAAATTAAATTCCTTCTATACAAAGGCACACAAAAAACATTGTCTAAAACAAGCTGAAAACCAAAATCAAATTCTAAAACAACAATTCCAATATGTTCAACATCAATCCCGATGTCACTGCCAACTTTAAGCTTTTACTTTTTTTTACTTGGCTTCCTCATATTTCTTATCCCCTATAAAGAAGTAGCAACATGAACAGTAGCACCACTATCAAGCCACCATGAATCTAAAGGAACATTAACTAAATTATATTCAAAACCGACATGAGCGCATAACATACCATGCTTCTTCTTTTCTTTCTCTAGCCAAGTCTTAAACTTAAAGCAATATACCCTCTTACGACCCTTTTTGTTGCAGTGATAGCACTTAAGGCTCATGTTCTCAGATCATTTCCATTCTTCTGTTTCTCACTCCCACTCTTCTTGAAATTCTTGCTGTTCTTATGATTTTGGAAGTTGGGCTTTCTAGCCTTTTCAACTCTCTTTTGATTATTCAATTTTCTAAGAACAACTGAATGAGCAAATTCATTCTTTTCTATTTTCATCTTTTCTTCCTCAGCCACACACTTAGTGATAAGGTCATTCACACCCCAAGTTTTATTCAAGGTGTTGTATGAAGTCTTAATTTAGCTTAAAGAAGATGGCAGAGAATTGAGGGCTTAATGAACAATGAATTTATCGAGAATAGGAATGTCATGTGCTTTCAATTTAGTCTGGAGATGCACCATTTTCAGAATGTAATCACTAGAGCTAGGAAACGGGCTAGCCCAGCCCATTCGGACCACGGGCGAAAATGGGTCGGGCCACTTCAGCCCATTTTTATTCGGACAAGCAATTAACAAGCCCAAATTCGGCCTTGCACTGCAGCCAAAATCGCTAAAAGCCTAAAATAGGCTTAAACCCACACGCCTATATTTACGTGAAAATTCATTCTCATCAACATGACAAGGCTAAAGCAAGCTAAAACTCGCATACTCACCATTAGATCATATTTAAATAAATGTAATAGAGCAGGCAGAGAAGAGTATAGAGAGAGCAGAGCAAAGTATATATATATGCAGGCAGTACACAATAATGACTTAGTTAAAGAAGAATAAATTTAATTCACATCACTTAAAAATACAAATCCAAATTCTCAAATAAAATCCATATTCGCTAATCTTCATCACAATAACATTTGACTCCACATTAGAAAGATGTACATCATCAATGTCGATTGAGTCATCATCATCATCTAAAAATAAAATAAACATAAGTTAATAAATAATAAGTAATTGTATAAATGAAATACTTATTATGAATCCTCAATAAAAAAATTAAACTTACTAACAAAACCAAGTAACCAATTACGGGTGCATATGAGAGCTTAGACTGTTTCATCAAGTATAGAACTCCTATACTTGTTCAAAACACGGAAGCCAATACTAAAAGCGGATTATGATGTTACAATAGTTATAGGAATGCTCAAAACATCACATGCCATCCTTGCAAGATCATTAAATCTATTGCTTCTGTCTTTCTAATAACCAAGTACATCAAACTTTCCAGAGAAGGAAATTCTTGGCTCATCTAAAAAGAGATCAAGTCGAGACTTTCCATAATTGTTAGTTTTTTGGCAATCAAATTCTTCAAAATCCTATCAAATGGCAAATAAATATTTCATTAAACAAATAAACATTTCATTTAAAAAAGAAAATGGATTTCGTTAAAGGAAACTTACATCATATGTAGGCAACTTCTCCTTCTCCCTTTCTCCTCTAATAAAAATTGGTGGGTGACTTACATTAGAAGAAAAATGAGTCAAGTTAATCGATGCACATTTGTTTCTATACTCCTCAAAAGTGCATACAAAACCTTCTAACCCTTCTATTCTTTCTTCATAGCCATGTGGGTCAAGTTTTGAATAAGTATACTTAAGAAATTAATCTTTCGCTTGACTCAAGATAGCCTCAAATGCAAGAACCACACTATATTCACTCCAATACTTATCAAAATTTTCTTTCATTCTACTACACATACTTTGAATCAACAAATCCCCATTTGCCAAGTTGGATGTCAAGAGAAGTTCTATCCTCCAAATTTCCCCAAAATACAAATTAGAAGTAGGATAGGATGATCCGGAAATCAAGTTGGTCATTGTATAAAATGGCTTCAAGAATTCACTATTATTGAAATCGGGATCTAAACCATTCATCATTAGATGGGATACCACTCTATAATTTTTATCAATCAAACTCAAATTCTTAAAAGCCCGACAATAATTGATTGCACTCTCAAGCATTGTATAAGTAGAGTTCTATCTAGTAACACAATCTGATCTCAAGCCAATTAATGTATCAATCCCACCAACTTGTTCAACACATTGAAAGAATTGTTTCTTCCTACTCTCTGAAGCCCTTACATAGTGCACATTTTACCTATTTTTAAGCAATTTATCACTAGCAACCTTCCAACCATCTTGAACAATAAGATTCAAGATATATGCATAACATCTAATATGAAAGAACTCTCCATTATGTAACAAGCTATTTGACAAGCATAGATGTTCTTTCAACATGTTTTGCATGTTATCATTTGAAGATGCATTATCCAAAGTAATGGAAAATATTTTTTTCTCTATTCCCCAATCTTTTAAAAATTCAAGTACCTTCAATGTCAAATCATGACCTATAACGCTCCAAAAATACCATAGAATTTTTTTTTATAATTTTATTATATATTCCAGGTATAAATTGAGCCAACTTGGGTATTTTTCGGGAATTGTTAAATGAATGTTGATTAAATTATTATATGGTTAAAAGCTAAATGCAAATATTAAATGCTAAATTGAGAAATTAATTTAACCTGGAAATAAACCCAAGTGAAAAAGGGCAAAAAATAATTGGAAATTGTGAAATAAGGACCTAAGGGTCATAAGTTAGAAAGAAGAAATGTCTAAGTGTGATTAATGAGAATTTAAAATGCAAATAGGGACAAATAGTGGGCAAGCTAGCAATAGGGAGTAACTTAAACCCAAAAAATGGATTTAAAGAAGCGTCAAATAAGGCCTTATGTGACATGGGATATTTAAGACTAAAATGCAGATTGAAGCTCATTTTTGGAAAGCAAACCTATCTGAGAGAGAGAGGAAGGGAGAGCTAGGGCTTGCAAAGTGAGGAGGTTGTGATTCTTGCTCCATTAAAGCAAGAGTTTAAGAGATCAAGTTGAAGAAGAAAGCTTAGCATTGAAGATTGAAAGAGATTTAAGGTAAGAAAAATCAAACCTTAACCCCCTTTCTACTTGTGTTTGGGTTTAATAAAACCCCAAATGTGGTATAAAAGTGTTCTTGGATGGTTTTAGTACAGTTTGAGATTGTTTGCACTGGCTTGTATTGGTTCTCGACGGCTAGAGGAAAGATTTCAGAAAAGTGGAAAAATGTTGGGTTTTCAAAGGAAATGCTGTCAAAATTTTGTCAAGACCCCTATTTCTTGTTTTGGTTATAGATTAAGTTATAATCATCCAAATGAAGTGATTCTAATTGGTAAAGAACCATAAGAGATATGTCTACAAATGTATAGAAGGGACTAGGAGCAAATTGTAGCTCTAAGGCTCCTAAATACGGGATTAAAGGTGAGCTCGAGTAGCTCACGAGTTATGCTCTGTTTTGGGTATTGTTATAGTGTTTTGGCCATAAGTTGAGTTTCACTCATCCAAATTGAGTGATAAAAATTCTGGGTAAAATAAACTTATAGGGGAATAATTTACTTTGAGGAAGTGTATGCAAATTGTAACCCCAAAGTGCCCATAAAATTTTCAAAGTGGAGCTATGTGTAAGAACAGTCTAATTCTGCTTTGCAATTTGGAGTAGTATGGATGTAAAATGCAATAACTTGAGTTTTGGTGATCCAAATTGGATTATTCTAGTTGGAGAAGAAACCTTAGAACCATAAATTCAAATGAGTAGAAGGAACCATTACCAATTTATGAAGTTAAGACCCCTGAAATTAGGAATAACAGTAGGTAACTAAGTGAGCTAGGCATACTGACTAGTTTGGCATTAAAATGTCGTAACTTGAGTTTGGGTGATCCAAATGAGATGATTCCAATTCCTAAAAAAAAATAGACTCATAGAGATAAAAAAAATTTGAAGGAAGCATGAGCAAATAATGGCTTATGTGTCCCTAGAATATTTTTCAAGTGAAGGGGTATCGGGTAGACATAAACCCTGACCAAAAACTCCTAGAATAACCTACTAATATGTGATTGTCATTGTATTTGAATAGGGTCGACGAGGAGGTTCGCATTGAAGTCTAGATTCTTAAGATTGGAATCAAAGCTGAAGATCTGGTTTGTCTCTACTTCTCCTATTCTCAAGCCAAGATTTGAACTATTTGTTCTAAATGCATAAGAAAAGCATATTGAATTATTTTAATTAATTTGAAGAAATTGATTATGAAATGTTTGCAAATGAAAATTGCATGAGTATTGAAAATGAACCGTTTATACAAATGTACATATTGTATTGTATGTTACTATAAAAGATTTGAAATGCCCTAATCGAATGTTAACCTAGTCTCAGAGTGAAGGATAGATTGGTATACCATCAGGTCAAAATATAAAGATTACTTTAACAATCAGATGATGCTACACTCCGATCAACAGCCCAATGGATCAGACGATAGTGTCTAATAATTGATTTTTTTAATAACCAGTCAGCAACCCAACAGAACCGCATCGTTATAAACCGTTTTATACCGACCGTAGCCCAAATAGACCGTGTTGGTGATTCCAATATCCTGTATATAAAAAACATAGGTTAAATTTATTAAGGGCATAACCAAATTGATTTGATTTGAGATTGTGACAAATTGAATTGAAAAGCATGATTGTGAATTGAAAAGAAAGAGTATTGTGAAATGCATGATTTGATTATCTATGACTTATTGCATATGGAAGTGTGTATTCGGATTTGATCAATGAAACCATAAATGATCAGATATGAAACAAGTGATATATATATTGTATTGACATTGATCATCCAAAAGATCTGAAAGTTTGTTTAGTAAAACTCGCATGATTTGATTTAAACTAAAACCGAGAATGGAATCAGATAGGAACCACTAAGCATGAAAATGCTTAGCGGTAGTTTTATCTATGCTGTGTACCGATTGAACAAGAGCAAAAAGACGGAGGAGCGCTGTCATAAAGAAAGAATCATGAGTATGTTCGACATATGCATTCACCCGATATCTCTTTTAACATTATATTTGAAAAACAATTAACTTTGAATATCTATATTGTAAATCATTTGAAAATGCTTGATATGTCTTTATATTAATTGTACTTTTGCATGAATGAAATGAAATGGGCTTACCCCTTTAAAAACGCTTTCGCATATTTGAAAAGGATTTTATGCCAACTGAAGTGTAACGTTACGGCGTGTTTTTGATAGATGATTTTGATAAGGTGATTGAGTGACATTAGAGCAACCCTATTCTCTATTTAGACCCGCCTAAACTGCCTAGTCAGAAAGGGTGCTACATGACCAGTGTGTGGAGGTTGATGTGAGTAAATGATAAAATTTTATTCTTAAGCTTCCAATCTTTATCAACATAATGTGCAGTCAAAGAGATATACCTAATATTGGTGCATGTAGTCCAACAATCAAAAGTTAAGCACACTCTACCCGGAATTTGGCCTAATTGTTGCTTCAATTTTCTTTTTCAATCTCATATTTTTTCATCACATCACATTTAGTTGTTCTTCTGAAAATACTTCTACAATCTTCATTCAAAAATTTCTGGTACTTTCTAAAACCCTCTACTCAACAATACTAAAAGGCAAATCATGTGCAATAATCAATTCAAACAATATCTCTCGATTTATCTTAGAGTCAAATTTTCTCTTCCTCAACTTCCCTTCATAATCAATTAGCATCCCTCATATATCATGAAATTTAGGTACCATGTGACATTTAGGAATGTGACGTGTAAGGTGAGAAGCTTGATTTACTTGCACAAGTGTATTCCTTCACACAAGCCTTGCATTTGCATTTTCCTTACCATCTTTACCAACCCCAATTTTCACAAAACAATTCCACACATCAGAGATTAAAGTCTTAGCCCTTTTGGTCTGTGGTTCCATAGTCTCAAGACTCTCATCAACATTAGAGTTATTTACAAAACTAGCATTTGGCAACATTTCACAATCTTCATCATCACAACTAATACTAGT
Source organism: Tetrastigma voinierianum (assembly GCA_016808115.1). Lineage (NCBI taxonomy): Eukaryota > Viridiplantae > Streptophyta > Magnoliopsida > Vitales > Vitaceae > Tetrastigma > Tetrastigma voinierianum. The sequence goes on along the minus strand of JAEQBH010007885.1, from coordinate 30,896 downwards.
TGGTTCCTTTCCGACACTAGAGGATGTCATAATGTAAGTCTGTTATTGATTCAAAAAAACCATAAGAAAATTTTGATAAAAAAATTAATATAAGAAAATACATCTATTTGAATATATGCATGCAAGGAGACCAATCAAATTACATTATAATCATGTTCTATTTAGCTTGATCTACTATAGATTCTTTTTCTTTCATCGATAATTTCCGGGAACCAATCGAAGAGAATGATTCTAGAAGATAACTACTCGATTATTAAATAATTTTAGCCCCAAACAACACCAAAAATATAATTCGGGACCAGAAACAATTTAAGGTCAAATGATACCCATATATAAACTAGATGGATTTATGGACAAAGATGGTGGTAAAAAAGTGTAAGAAGTATTGCACAAACCGATGAAGTATATGCTCAGAAGTCAGATCAGCAAATGACACTACAACCAATTCCTGCTGTAAGGTCTTAAATTAGTGGTGTGGGGTTACTGGGGTATCGTGCATTAGTAGTGTCATGCATGATGCATGAAGGACTCATCCATAAAAACTTAAAAAGTGGACCAACAAAGAAATTCTGGATAGTGGGATTTGTTATTAATTAAGTTATTGCTTTTGTTAGTCAAAGTTATTGCTTGAAGACACAATTAAAAACGTGGCAACGCTGATGGCCACTTTTCTACGCTTAAGCCTTCCATAATTTTACTTTGTAAAAGCATGCTTTATTATTTTAAAACTACTCATGCTGACATGAGTGAACCGTGGAAGTGGGGAATTGAAAATAAAAACTAGAAGAGCGAATCGAGGTGTTGTGGTAGAGAGAGAGTCAGGGAGGAAGAAAAGAGGGATGCAAACGAATTTAGTTGGGAATGGCAAAGTTGGAAAACTAGAAGAGACAATCCGGCTGATGATTCCAAAACATAATCCCTGTTAAAACCAAATGCTATTTACAAATTTTAAAACACCATCATTAAAGAATTATTATCTAATCCCCGGTAATGGCGCCAAAAACTTGTTAAGACCAAATGCTATATACAAATTTTAAAACCCCATCATCAAAGGATTATTATCTAATCCCCTAGCAACGACGCTAAAAACTTATTAAGACCAAATGCTGTATACAAATTTTAAAACACCATCATCAAAGGATTATTATCTAATCCTCGGCAACGGCGCCAAAAACTAATTAACCAAAAGTTGTTTTGCATATTCAAATTATTGAGACCATTACTAGAAGACTAAAATTAATCCCGTGTAAAGGCACCAAAACTTGATACAAAACCAAAATACATTGTAAGCTCATAAGAAGAATAATTTTGTCACTAAATTCACCTCGTACCATTTCGGTCTTAAAAGTAAAGTGCACAGTCGCATAAGTAATAAAGTGATCATAAGTCCGTGGATATCGCTCCTACGTATATTGAAAGGAATTTAAAATTCAACTACACCAACCACTCAAGTTCTACACTATTTGAACGTCTAGTTTAGATGAAAATTTAGTAACCTAATAAGAATTTAAATCACAAGAATCCTATAGTTGACATAAAAGGAAAAAATTAAATCCTAAATGTAAACTGGACTTAACCAAATTATTGTTGGAAGTAAACACTGGGATTTCACTGTTGTGAAATTGTCAATTCCTGCATCCTATTCCCATTCTATTTTTCCCTGAGTTGGAATCTGAATTTGTCAAGAGGCAAGATAGTATAGTTTGGATTCCTCCTCTAACCGTACTTTTCACTGAATAGAGGTTCATGTTTATTTCTAAAACATGATTCTAATCTACTTGTAAATAGAATTCTCTCGTAAGATCCGGGGTATTTTTCTTTCCAATACTTCATACCCATTTTCTTATGATTGCAGCTTTGCTTCCCAAGACGCTTTCAACCGCAAGATTTCTACAACAAGAATGATGTCCCATCCTTAAGATCTCGAAAGAGTTTTCTTTCCTCATTAGATCTCATGCTAACACGGATCAAGATCATTCTTCCGCACTCAAGGAGAGATCTCTAATTGATTAAATTGGATATATCACTCAACCCATTCTCAAACCATGACAAATTGAGGATTTATCTACAACCTTCGTGAGCTCATTAGTTTCTCAATATTAGTCTAACATACCTCTGGGCACTCGGGTCTAAGCTCTCGTGAACTTCATCTCTCGTGTCACCCAGAGGGCCTCTTGAAATCGTGAGCTAAACAATAGTCCTTTCATGGGTATAAGCTTACTACTAAAAATTAGGAACAATTAATATCAATAACACCATTCAAATAAACTCAAAATTCAACTCAAAAATTTTCTTTCATTTTGCGTAAAATACCATAACTAACATAAAGATCTTCCTACGAAGTTTGTTTCAAACCTGGATTACAACATTACATTGAAATACCGATCGCAAAAATCCAATCGTAACTGGTAATCAACTTAAAGAATGAGTTCCCAGCATTGCTGGAGTTTCTATTTATCTAAACAAGAATCTTAAATGAATTTGAACATTAAATTTCAACGCCAAAACTTCGAACAATACATCAAGCCTTCGCATCCAATAATCAATCAAATATCAATACCACGCTAATCTACGAAGAAATGAAAAATAAGAAAAAGAAAAATATAATACAAAAGAGTCCTCAGCTCCCTAGGTACTTTGGTTCGTCGTTGCTGACTGACTGCCTCGCTTTCTACATTCGTTTCTATTTATAGAGCCCTAAAAGTTTGGGCCCTAACTTCAATGCCTTTTTTATGAATCCTTAAATTTTATGTGACACCCCCGACCCGCCACCCACGTGCGATGTAGGGCGAGGATGTCACTATTCATTTTACCTGTACACTAATAAGCATGTATCTTGAGATATATTCTGTAGCGGAGAAATTTCAAAATATATTCAAGATCCACAAATGGGAGTGTTCAACTTATACAAAAACTTTACATTTGTTTACAAACAACAAAAAGGATATTACATATACAAAATAGACCAACAAGTCTTCTGGTGGGCATCTAACTATGTGTTGACCTTGGAGATTGATGATGTCACACCCCGATTCCCGGTCCGACCCGAATGGCGGATCCGAACCGGGTTCAGGGAGACTATATACTGGGACTCTTTACCTGTTTTTTTTTTTTCTCAGAGCTGAACTTGTACCTGTGGGTATACAAACAATTTCTGTAATAACAAAAATCATTTACATATATAGAGCAACTACCAACGGAGCTGGCCCATCAAAATCTATACACATATCGAGATTCCATTTACATAAACAAAAAATCAGACTTTCTTTGGCATTTACAAATCGAGCTGGAACCTACATGTAGTGAACCCTTACTAGTGTGCTGGCCCGCAGTATGCGGAAGTTTTCGACGTTTTCCTGTACCCCACACGGATTAAAACCCGTATGCGCTTTACGCTAGTAAGAAACGTATTCTATAACTTATACCGGTACACATGCATTTATACTCGAATCATAATAAAATATATAACAATAACAGACTTCATAATCTTTCAGAATTCATATAACAGATTTACATACATAATTATCCTTATAACAAACTTATGCTTGTTCAGATCTCTCGTATACGGTACTGAACTTATACTTAGAGCAACTTATACTTACTCAGATCTTACACTTATGGCAGACTTATTCTTATTTTGATCTCCCATAGGACACATATTTATACTTATCTCCCGTAGGAGTTCACAGAACTTATGCTTATACAAGAGAAAAATCTTAGGGTGTCACAAAGTTTATACATATACTATAGGGCTTATACTTATACTACGGAGTTTACACTTGTTCGGAGGTACTAGTAGGTACTATAGAGATTATATTTGTATTACGGAACTTATACTGGTATTGCGGAACTTATTCTTATACGGAAGTACCCGTAAGTACTACTTGTTCAACTCTCCCAAAAGACACATACTTGTACTTGTATCAGACTTATACGTATTCAGATCTCCCAAAGGACATATATATCAGACTTATTCTTATACTTTTCTTGGACTTATAATTATTCAGATCTCCCAAAGGACATCTACTTGAACTTCTTTCAGACTAATACTTATTCAGATCTCTCGTAGGAGTTGGCGTAGCTTGACCTTTACTCGAGGTACCCGTAGGTACCAGCAGGTAACTTATACTTGTACTTCATATCTTATGCTTGTACTACGGAGCATATCCTTGTCTTACGGAACTTATACTTGTATTACGAAGCTTATTCTTGTACTTCGGATGTTATACTTGTATTATAGAGCATATACTTGTATTTCGGATCTTATGCTTGTATTACGGAACTTATTCTTGTATTTCGGATCTTATACTTGTATTACGTGAGCATATACTTGTATTTTGATCTTATACTTGTATTACGTAGAATATACTTGTCTTTAATGGATCTTATATACTTGTATTACTTGATCTTATGCCTCGTATTACTTTAGACTTGGCTCTATGCGAAGGTACCCATAGGTACTATAAGTCGGAACAGATCATAATCATATCAAATACATACAAGGTCATATCAGACTTATGCAGATACGGACATTAGTCCGTAATAGGTACAAATCACATCAAATACATATACCGAGTTCATACAGATTCAGAACATATCCAAAAACAAATAGATTTATAGGTTTATATCATAATCATATTCATTATACATATTCATGTCAAGGTATCCTCGAGTCAATTCCCTTTATAGGTTTCCATGACTTTGTTATACTGTGATTCGAATCGTATGGTACCCAAGGGTACACACAAGACGGCATAAGTATAAGTATATCGGTCTTATTCATGTACTTTTATATACATATCTATATTCATTTACCTAGATCGGAACCATGAAATAGATGGACACAAGACACCAAGAACTCCGAAGATATGGCATGCATCAATGCATACGTGCTCGCCCATGTAATAGAAGTGTCGAAAGACCAGCTAAGAGTGACGAAGCACCGATCAAAAACGCTGCTAGCTTCATCGAATGTGCCGTCAGAAGACTAGCAGGAGTGCCGGCACCGATCAACTGCGGCCCGACCATGTAAATGGCGCCATAGCACCAGCGTGGAGTGCCGGCTAATCGACGAACGCGGTTCGCCACGTAACAAGAGTGTCGTGAGCACTTGCCAGAGGCCGAAGCACCAATCAGAACGGCCCACTCATTCATTCTTCTAGCCCTAAGTAGTCATACGATCATATGTCTTTCGTAACTCATAACTCATCTTAATCACACTCCGTGTCTACTTATTATATCGCTTTCATGTCACGTTCACGTTTTAGTTCGTTTTCATGTTTCATATGATATTCATGGTTTCAACACATCTATACATATCGTGATTTCCTATATTTTTCTTTGTTTCATGCTTATCAGATACGACATTTCAGATACTTGTGCGGTATGACACCTATGTATTCACACAACATTCATGTATTCTTGTTCCTCTATGAATCTACTTTACTTAGAAATTGAAATAATTCCAATTCAATCATCCAAACTCAAGTTATGGCATTCTCATGCCAAACTAGTCATTTTGCCCATATTACACAAGGGACAGTTTGAAATACCCATTTTCAGGGGTCTTAACTCCATATTTGACACGGTTCTTCAGGATTCTTTCAATCTAAGGTGCAAAAGATTCTTCAACCTGAATCACTTAAATCGGAGCAATCGAAACTCAAGATATGTCCCAAACAACCCGGACTACTCTATGTTCGGGAAACAAAAAACTTAAATCGGGCTTGAACATAGCCTCACTTTGAGTGAATTTCAGGGCCACATAGAGTCGGAATTTGAAGGTACCTATTTCAGGGTGTTTTGTTTCCCTTGAATTCTAGTTTAACTAACAACTTGAATCACTCAAATCGGATAAGAAATGACCAAGTTATGACCAAAATACTAACACTGGTTCGTAAATAGAAAGATTGGGTACCGTGGGTAATCGAAAATTTGGTGACTGGCATTCGCGGGACGTAACACTTACTGCATCGGTACCACTCTGTTTGGTACCGGTACCACCCCTCGAAATTTCCCATAAATGGTGGTTTTTCTCCCATTTTTCCATATTTTTCCACCCAAACCAACTCAATATTCAATACACTAGTCAAAACCACTCCATATCCATCTTGTAACCTCAATTCTACTCAAATCATCTTTCAGTACATATCTTTCTTCAAAACCTATCATGAATTACTCCTAAAACAACTTTAATATGGGTCATAACCCATACACAAACCAAACACAAGGATTAGTTAGGGTTTGTTCTAACCCCAACTCCATTACTTGAACTTAAACCATGAATCCAACCTCAAAGTGGAGTGATTCCACATTCTTCACTCATTTAGTGGTTTTACCAACCTTACCTTCTCAATATTTTAGGTCAGATGAAATCCTAACAAAACCCTAGGTTTGGGGACAAGCTACTAACCATACAATTGCATGGAAATTCATACAAAACTTTAGAATTCCATACTTAATGTTAGAATCCATACAAAACTATACAAAGTTCCATACCTTTTTGCTTTTCCTTTCTTCTCTTTCTTCTTTCTTCTTCTTCTCCCTTCTCTTTCTCTTCTCTACGGTCCCTCCCCCCAAAATGAGAACAAATTTGGTCTTAAATCCAAGATTTCCCAGCCCATGTTTGGCCTCAAAACCCATTTTTTGGGTTAAGTTTCCATTTATTTCACTCTTTAACTCTTAAGTTCTTCTCTTTTTGCAAATAAAGTTAGGCATATTTCTTATTTTAACCCATAGCCTTATTTTATGACTTATATGCCCATTTTTGGGTAAATTACATATGTACCCTTGTTTTATCTCGTATAAATTCCTGCTTTCTTTTATTTCTCGAAAAATTCAAGTATTTAATTTTTATTAAACTCTGGAACATGTCCGAAAATTGCTAGGGTATATTTCGGTGTTGCATGAGAGTTTTCGACCTTCTTTACCTCGCTTCCATACCTCGCATTTTATGAAAACCCATGCCGTTTTTACGCTTAGTGGGAATAAACTGTGGACAAGTACCAACACGATCATCACACTTCTCTATACACATGCATGTACATCTAACATATCATATCATTTAAAACATGATTATACATATCTTATATTTACTTATCATATCATGTTACATTTCTTATCAATGTTCATATACATATCATATGTCATATTCAAGTCATTTGTTTTATGTTTGCATAAACCTTAGAAGTGGATAAAGGAAACTATAAGGGCCCGAAGGCATCGCACTCCACCGTATGTGAAACGAAGGGTTTATAAGGGTCTAAAGGCGCTGTTATCATTGTGCGAGACAATGACCATCTATAAGGGTCCGGAGGCGCTGTTATCATTGTACGAGACAATGACCATCTATAAGGGCCCGAAGGCGTTGTAATGACCCAAACAAGGCTAACTGATCAATATGTTGCAAACTTGTTTTTCCCTAATAGGCATGCCCATCTATCTTCATTAGGTTCTGCTGCATAATCCATGTGTATTTTATAAGTGTTCAGTATTATATCTCATATTCCCAAATAATTATTGTCATCCGGTGATCATATGCGATATTTACAATCATTTATTCATATCTTTGCATTTTTCATATCTCATTATATGCATAAATAACTATGGTTACCATGTATGCTTATGAGCTATTTACTATCATTTCAATTTCATCAAGCTATATATGGATGGATTTTAAACTCAAAGAGCTTTCCATAGAGTCCAAGAACATCCGAAACGGAGTTCGGACAAAGAAATTATGACCGTCCGAAGTTGAAGGCTTCCTATGAACAGTAACTACGAGTAGAACCATCAAGGCCTACTATTTTTTCGTGCTTTATGGACCTAATATGAGTTCCAATTTCATCAAGCTATATGTAGATGGATTCTAGACTCAAAGGTCTTTCCATAGAGTCCAAGAACATCCGAAACGGAGTTCGACAAAGAAATTCATGACCGTCCAAGTTGAAGACTCCTATGAACAGTGACTACGAGCAGAACCAGCAGGGCTTACTATTTTTCATGATTTCTGGACCTAATATGAGTTCCAATTTCATCAAGCTATATATGGATGGATTCTAGACTCAAAGGGCTTTCCATAGAGTCCAAGAACATCTGAAACAAAGTTCGGACGAAGAAATTATGACCAAGACAAAAACATGGGTTTTGGAGAAATTTTGACAACATCTCCCCTAAAACCCCAATATTTCCTTAATACAAATATTCCTCAATTGAGGATTACAATCAACCAACCCAAGTCCAAAACACAACCAAACAATTCCCAAAACAATACATAGGGAAGACTTATGGTTTGCTAACCCCATCCTACACAATTAATGGTTAGAGAGTTTCCAAGTCTAAGAAATTTAGGGGAATCCATACTTAGTTTCCATACAACCCCAAATCAACCACAAAACCAAACCAAACCAACTCCAAATCTAGTCTAAAAAAACTCGGCCAAACACCACCAATATACCAAGTAGGGTTCTTTAGACCCAACCATAAAAAAAAAAATGGGCTTTGTTTGATTTTTTTCATACCTTAATCTTTTCTTTTCTCTTTCTTCCTTCCTCTTGTTTCTTCTCTTCTGATCACACCAAACCCGGAAAATGGAGAATTAACCCCCCTTCTCTTCCTATCTCTCACCGTTCCTCTATCTTTCTCCAAAAAATGAAGAACACTCCCTTTCCAAGACCACTTTGGTCTTATCCCTTATCAACATTAAGGACTCGTTTTGGCTTGCGTTTCATTTTTTTCCATATTTTTTTAAGTCCCTCATCTCTTTCATTTACATTTCCACTTAACTCATTATTATACTTTTAAGTATAAAACTTATAGTGTTATGACAATTGTGTCATGAATTGTTAAATTACTAATTTACCCTTACTTCTTGAAATAAATTTTCCGTTTCTCGTTTTATTTCTCGAAAATTATGATTTAAATTATATTACACCCTAAACATGTTATAAAATTTGTTAAAGTATATTTTCGGTATTACATTTTAAGCCCAGATTGTCTTCCTCGCGACCTAAAAAAGTTCCTTTCGATGTAGTTTTAAATTTTGTTGTGTGCTCAAGCAAAGAAGCGCCGCATGTCGCGACATGTTTTGTGTAAGTTCTTCCTGGATTTCACGCAACAAGAAAGCTTCGGGTCACAACAGTTGATGTTGAGATGCTTCTTCGAAATCGTGTCGCGACCTACCTTCTGTCGCGACAAAGATTTCTCGTTTTGGTTCTTGTTGTGGTGTATGCATCAAGTATAACGACTTGAAGATTTTATGCTCATTTTTGCTTGAGTTGCAACAACATATTTTTGTTGCGACGTTTTTATGTCCTTCAGTATGATAACTCTATCACGATAGAGTTTCCTTTGTGGTGACAATATTCTATGCATTCCTCAAATAGTTATGTCGTAACATCGATAATCATGTCGCAACACAGTTTCAGTGCAGCTTTTGCAAGTTGGTTTCGCGACCTAAGTTTCCATGTCGAGACAAAGATCTCCTCGTTTAGGTTGAGTTGCAAACAATCGCCTTGTATTATCAAGCCATTCGTCATGACCCAAAAAGTCTGTCGCGAAAGAGTTATGTCACCACTTAGCCTGTTTCCTTGTTGCAGCTTCATTTTTTATGTTGCGACCTAGATTTTTGTGTTGGGGATGTTTTGCATGTCACAACCCCAATATGTTATGTCGCGACGACACTTTTCTTCATGCAGCATATTTTCCTATCATGACCTAGTTTTTCTGGTCGCGACATAACTTTTCTGCCTTCAGCCTTTCGTGTCGCGACCCTTATTTCCTATCGCAATAGGACTTTTTGTGTTCAGGCTGATTTCCGTGGTCGCGACTCCAAAGATCTCTACGACATCAAAACACCTTTAAGCTCGGTCGTAACATTGACTCTCCCGCTGCTCTGTGGCCAAGCAGCCACGATATGCTCTAGCCTACATATACATTTGCCATTATATGTTTATATACAGAGATTTATTGTTTTATCTTGTTATTTAAATTGTATTTGAACTTAAATAAAATCATATCCTTGAATAGTTGGCTCGCTTTATGTCATCAAGTATGTGACTTGATAGTAAAACCTTAAGGCATAAGAACACTATTCTAAATAGTCCATAGCCCATCATTATTATAAATAATAATGAAGTAAGACTATTATGTTTTCTTCGAGAAAAGACCACGCTTTAAGTTGGTCATGAATTTCATAAGATGTTACTCGCAACATAAATACATGCTGTTCATGTTATTGGACTAATTTATGAGAAATACTACATGGATTATGTCATCGTGAATTTCATTGCAAGAGTGGTATTTCCGAGTCCTTCGAATTAATTCACCATGGATTCCTACATGAGGAACTTCGTGTCTTGATGTAGGTCAATGACATCTTTAACAGGATGGTAATAAAGGCTATGGTTGGGCATGCAGTAAATCATGTGGAGGAATGTGAGTGATAGTGAAGGAATTTTGTCCCCGCCTTAATCGAAAGTGAGTTCATCGGGCCTCTCGATAAGTGAGATCGAGAAAATGCATGGTTGTGCCCCTTAAATGAGATTGATATGAGTACTGGTATCATTTGTTTAGTCAATCTACTTGAGAATCAAGAAACGATTAAGTTGTATAAAGACACTTCATCCATGCTTTGTGCTTAATCAAGCACATCGCGGTGACAGCGACTAATATCATACTATGATAAGGTTTTTTCGAAATATTGAATTCACTTGATTCGGTAGTTATAATGTCTCGCTAGAGACCAATTATAACTATGGGCTTAGAATATGACTAGCTCCACTGCCAACATTGAGTGAATCATAGGTCACACATAAGAATGAGTTATCATGGATGTTAGAAAGGCTCTCTCTTTAGCCCATGATTAAGCCTGGCCCAAGCCCACATTAGTTACGGAACTGCTTAAATTGCTTTAATAAAAGTGGTTTGGGAGGCTTGATATAAATATGGGGTTTATCATCTAAAAGGTGGTGGTTCTTTTGAAGTGGGCAGTTTTTGAGAAGAAATTCTTTAGTTTTGTAAGACACTAAGGTGTCTTTGGTTTTCAGGGGACAAAGACCTATCATAGTGCTAGCACATCCATCCCATCCATTAGCCGCTTATGTGGATACCTTTAGAGGGTTTTCGTATTAACGCATCGCCTTGCTCGCTGATGCCGATCGTTTTAAAAGTTCTCGCTTATACCAAATAAGTAGTGTGTGATCAAGCAAATCTGCACTAATCAAAAAAGATTCAGTCTACAAGAGGTGAGATCTGGATTTCCTTGATTCATTGTTTAGTTTCATCAAACCGCTTGAATCCTGATGCAGTTCAGCGTTAATTTTTTTTTTTTTCCATTGCGTTTTCTTATCGCTAGATTCCAACAATGGTATCAGAGCTACTTGTTGTTTGGTGAAACTGATTTTTATATGTGATATAACGTGATCTATTTAGTGTATTTGTTTTGCCATATGTGATATGTCATGATCCATTAGTTCATTCGTTTTATAATCAGTATAATCTAAGTCATGTTTTTTTTTCTGTATGAAGTCTGTAACATCATATCAGAAATTGAAAAATGATTCAAATTTCTTTAGAAAAGCCTGGCCAAGATTAGGGACTGGCTTGATGATCAGAATCAAATTCTAAGTTCGTAATTCTTGTGTTGTAATATGATTAAGATTGTTATAGATTCTTATTAATTAGTAGGACTGTTACATATTAAGTATGGTTGTTACAGATAGTTATTAATCAATATGACTGTTACATATTAAGTATGGTTGTTACAAATTCTTATTAATCAGTAGGACTGTTACACATTAATGTTAGACATTAAGAATGGATCGTTACGCATTATTTTAATCGTTAGGATCAAGTTACACATTAATGTTAGACATTAAGAACGGATCGTTAATAGATTATTCATAATCAAGAAGATCGTTACACATTAATGTTAGACATTAAGATTGACTGCATGCATTATTACACATTAAGTAGGATGTTCCAAATTAATGATGGATTGTTAGATTAAGAGTAATCAGCATTAGTGAATGACCAGAATTATTAGTGTGATTAATGATCAGGAGAAATTTCCAGGCAGTAACTCACTCATGCTAGCCTTAAAATTTGTTTATGTGACTAACGCTGCAATTAAAATACCATATTCATAATCTGATTATGTGCTTAATGTGTTTGTATTCAATTTGCATGGTGCATGTCATGGCCCTTAGTTCAATGTGATTGACATGTATTAATTATGGGTTTGTAATTTTTTAAATACGACCTGTGTGTCGTTAATTTTTATTGACACAACATGTGTGTTTCTTTTTCATTATATTAGCATACGTCCTGCGTGTCGTTGTTTTTATTGACACAACATGTGTGTCTCTTTTTATTATTTGAGCATAAAATAGCATACAATTATTACTTGCTTATAATAATGAAGAATGAAGAATGGAGGCCCGTTCGTTCTTGGAGATAAGCCCATAAAGCTAAGGTATTGGTAAAAGGTAAATCCTACATCTCCATCGGGTTTATAGAAATCACCTTTAGGAAACGGGCCATGACATGTCACGCTTACATTTATGCTTATTAATATGCTTGTATGTGATGCATGGATATGTTTATAAAGTTTGCCTAACAACTTGATAATTTCATCACATAAATATTAAGTCATAAATGCCTTCCATAATTTAACAATCACAATACTCGATCGCCTTTATATCGTTTCGCCAAAGCAGGTGTGTATCGGGCCATCTTAGAAGACATGATGGATAATGGTGATATCCATAAGATTGAATATGGCTAGACTTCTAACTAGACTATCATAACGGCCTTAAATTAAGGGCATAAAAGGAAAGAGTTTTCACCTAGTTAGCTTAAGTTTAAGTGTTATGCCAAAGCTAAGTCGAATTTAAGTCAAACGTGGATTTTCACCCACTAAGAAACTATAAGATTGTTTCCTGTTAATTAAAGAGTTATTAATTTTAGTGGGAGTATTAAAGAGACTCCATTTATTAAAAAGCTTTCGTGATATTTTGTATGTGTGACTAATGGCATCAAAACAACACATCAACATTTACTCGCGATCCGTCCTGAAAAGGAAAACTTAATGGGACAAACTTCCTTTAATTGGTCTCAAAATTTGAGGATCGTTCCTAAACAAGAGAGGAAGATGTATGTTCTTGATAATTAAATCCCTAATGAACCTCCTCGCTAATGCCCCACGGTTTAAAGGATGCTTATAGTAAAGCATTTGAATGACTCGTGAATGTAACATGTCTTATGCTTACAACCATGAACTCTCGAGCTTCGTACACTTAAGGAAAATGGAGGCATTTGATATGATGGTGCATCTCAAGGAAATGTTCCAAGAGCAAGCTCGTCAAGAAAGGTTTACAACCACCAAAGCATTGATTGCATGCAAGATGACTCCTAGTGCTTCAGTAAGTGCACATGTGCTAAAGATGAAGGGTCTCATCGATCAGCTTGATAAGCTTGGTGCTCCTATTAGTCATGAGTCAAGCACGATCTGATTCTAGGTTCATTGCCTGAATCTTATGATCGACGAGTTATGAACTACAATATGCACCATATGGAGAATGTATTGCTAAGTTACATGGAATGTTAAAAAATGTCGAGACGAACATTCAAAAGACAAATCCAAGTATTTATGGTTCAAAAAAGGGGAAGGCATGAAAAAGAAAAGGAAAGGGCAAAGGCACAAGGCCAAGAAAGGCAAAGGACAAATTCCGTGCCTAAGGCCAAGAAGCCGTGAGCCGGCCAAGGAGGGAGTTTTCTCTTCTCAGAATGAACAAGGTCATCGAAAAGGAATTGCAAGCTCTACTTGGAAGATCTGAAGAAAGAAGAGAGCAGGCTACCACTTCGTGTATTTATGTGTTATAGAAGCCGGGGTCATGTCTACTTCTACTACTGCATTAGATACTAGATGTGGATCTCACATTTGTGTAAATGTGCAAGGCCTACTTTAAGCAAAGAAATCATCAGCTAAAGGTGAAGTGAATTTGACGAGAATGGAGCAAGAGTTGTCAAGAGATTAATGTAGGGAGTCATGATTTGACTTGCCTAGTGGACTTGTTTTTCCAATTAAAGAATTGTTATTATAAATTATAGAGCGTAAACATTATTTCGGGGCTTTCAGTTTCAGACGTGTGGATGGATTTCACTCTTTATTATTAAGAATAATATTTTCTCCATCTATAATGCAGACATTTTTATGGGAATGCTCATTTATCTAATGGTCTCAACGTTCTAAATTTGGAACAACCCAAGCCCATCTATAACATCGATACTAAGAGGTTCAAGTCCAATGACTTGAATCCAACCTAGCCATGTCAATGAGAAACGCATCTTGAAGCTCCATCAAGATGGGCTAATACATTCATTTGGCTTAGAGTCATTTGAAACATGTGAATCTTGTTTACTAGGCAAAATGACCAAGGTCCTTTCATGGACACAAATAGAGGGCTAGTGACTTATCGGGCCTTGTACATGTGCATGTTTGTGGATCAATAAGCTCAATTGCTAGAGGTTATCGCACTTCAAATATTTACCGATGACTTTAGTAGATATGGTTACATCTACTTAATGAGGCATAAGTCTGAATCATTTGAAAAGTTCAAATTATTCAAGAATGAAGTACAGAATCCTCTTGGAAAGAATATCAAAACACTTCAATCTGATCGAGGTGGTGAATATTTAAGCCAAAATTTTGATGATCATCTTAAGAATTGTGGGATAGTCTCACAACTCACTCCTCCTGGAACACCACAATGGAATGGTGTATCTAAAAGGAGAAATCGAACTTTATTAGACATGGTTCGATCTATGATGAGTCAAACATATCTTCCAATATCCTTCTGGGGATATGCATTAGAGACTGCTACATTCTTATTGAATAGAATTCCACTCAAAGCTTGGAGAAAAAACACTATATGAGTGCCAGGATAGAAAAAGCGGCCCCGGTTTGTCTTTTTCTCAATATTTAGTTGTGAAGCTTATGTAAAGCGTCGCTTCGATAAGCCAGCATCCAAATATGATAAGTGCTTATTTCCGGGTATCCAAAGGAAACAAAAGGGTACTACTTTTACATCCCATTTGAGAACAAAGAGTTTGTTGCTCGTAATGGAGTCTTTTTGGAAGAGAGTTCATTTCCAAAAGAGTCAGTGGGAGTAAGACATCTCTTGAAGAAGTTCAAGAACCACAAGTTGCCACCAAGCCTTCCATGGAAATTCTACAAGACTCACAACCAGTTGTTGAGTCGACATCTTCTGCACAAGGCCCACGAAGGTCCAATAGGATTCATCATGAGCCCAAGAGATATGGATTTCTCGTAACTGACGACCAAACCATAGAGCTTGTGGATCAAGATGAGCCCACAACCTATCATGAGGCAATGATGAGCCCAGATTTTGAAAAATGGCTTCAAGCCATGAAATCTGAGATGTAATCAATGTACGATAACCAGGTTTGGAATTTGGTTGATCCACCTGAGGGTGCTAAGGTCATTGGTTGTAAATGGGTTCATAAGATCAAACATGATATGACCTTCAAGTCTCGACTTGTTGCAAAAGGTTTCAAACAAACTCATGGTATTGACTATGATGAGACCTTTTCACCTGTCGTTATGCTTAAGTCTATTAGGATTCTTCTTGCTATCGTTGCGTACTTTGATTACGAGATGGCAAATGGATGTCAAAACAACATTTCTTAATGGAAACTTACTCGAGGATGTGTACATGACACAACCTGAGGGTTTTGTCGATCCTAAGTATCCTAATAGGGTGTGTAAGCTTCAAAGATCCATTTAGTGGGATTAGTAGGCTTCACTAAGCTGGAATCTTCGCTTTTGATGAGGTCAAGTAAAGAGTTTGGCTTTATGAAAAATGAAGATGAGCCTTGTGTATACAAGAAGGTTAGTGGGAGTGCAATTGTCTTCTTAGTGCTGTATGTGGACGACATCTTACTCATTGGAAATGACATCCCTACCTTGTAGAGTGTCAAGTCTTGGTTAGGGAAATGTTTTTCAATGAAAGACTTAGGCGAAGCCACCTACATCCTAGGCATAAAGATTTATAGAGATAGATCTCAACGGTTACTCGGCCTGAGTCAAAGTGGGTATATAGACAAAGTGCTAAAGAGGTTTAGCATGCAAGATTCCAAGAGAGGTTTCTTTCACAATGTCCGACGGGCATTAAGCTCAGTAAGTCTCAATGTCCAACCACGAAGGACGAGAGAGAGCGCATGGATAAAATCCCATATGCTTCAGCTGTTGGTTCTATCATGTATGCCATGCTTTGTACTCGACCTGATATCTCCTATGCCTTAAGCATGACAAGTAGATTCCAATCAGATCCCGGTGAATGTCACTGGATAGCAGTCAAGAATATCCTTAAGTACTTGAGAAGAACCAAGGAAAAGGCGAGCTAGTTATAAGTGGTTATACCGGGATGTCAGGTTTTCGCCCGACTTAGATGACTTTAGATCGCAACTGGTTTTGTGCTTTTGCTTGAATGGAGGTGCTGAGTCGGGAGAAGTTCCAAGCAAGACATCGTGGACGATTCTACTACGTAGGCTATGCATAGCCAGCCGGCGCAAATATGAGGCTTTGATCAAAAATTTGCGCTTTAGACCGGGTGTTGTTCCTAGCATTACAAACCCAAAGGGACATCTATTGTGACAATAATGGGGCTATTGCTCAAGCCAAGGAGCCCAGATCACATCAACGATCCAAACACATACTCAGGCGTTTCCACCTCAATCGTGAGATCATTGAGAGAGAAGATGTTAAGATATGTAGAGTTCATACTGATGACAATGTTGCTGATCCTTTGACTAAACCTCTTCCACAGTCAAAGCATGATAGTTATATTAGATCGATAGGCATTCGATGCGTCTCGATCGCTTAGTGGCAAGCTGAGATTGTTGATATGCTCTAAATTTTTAAAGGGTATATACATTGTCATTATATGTTTATATACATGAGGCATTTATCATTTTATCTTGTTATTTAAATTGTGGTTTAACTTGATAAAATCAAATCCTTGAATAGTTGGCTCCGCTTTATGTCATCAAGTATGTGACTTGATAGTAAACCTTAAGGCATAAGAACACTATTCTAAATAGTCCATAGTCAATCATTATCATGGGAATAATGAAGTAAGACCATTATGTTTTCCTCGTAAAAGACCACGCTTTTGTCGGTCATGAACATAAGATGTTACTCGTAACATAAACATATCGCGTTAAGTTCATGTTATCGATTCAACTCCGCTATGAGAAATACTGGCATGCGTCATCGCACTCATCATAGAAGGGTATCTGAGTCCTTCGACCCGACCATGGATTCCTTACATGAGGAACTTCGTGGTCTCGACGTAGGTCAATGACGCCTTTACCAGATGGTAATACGTGCCATGGTCGGGCATGCAAGAAATCATGTGGAGGAATGTGAGCTTATAGTGAAGGAATTTGTCCCACTCTTAATTGATCGAGATGTCTATCGCCTCTTGATAAGTGAGACCGAGAAATGCATGGTCAGTATGCTCGAATGTGAGATTGATATGAGTTATCAATATCATTTGTTTAGTCACTACTTGAGAATCAAGACACGCATTAAATTGTATAAAGATGACTTCATCCATGCTTTGTGCTTAATCGGTATTGATCGGTGACAAAGGACTAATACTTCACTGTGGTAAGGTTTTTCGAAACATCGACCACTTGATTTGGGTAGTTATAATGTCTTGCTAGAGACCAATTATAACTTGTGGGCTTAGAATATGATTTGGGCTCGCTGGCAACATTGAGTGAACCTATAGGGTCACACATAAGAATGAGCTATAATGGGATGTTAGAAAGGCTCTCTTTAGCCCATGATTAAGCCCAAGCCCAAGCCCAAGCCCAAGCCCAAGCCCAAGCCCAAGCCTATTAATAGTTAATGGAATTTGGTTTAAATTCGTTTTAATAAAAGGGTTTGGGATGCTTGATATAAATATGGGGTTTATCATCTAAAAGGAGGTGGTTCTTTTGAAGTGGGCGGTTTTTAAGAGAATTCTTTTTAGAGTTTTGGAAGACACTAAGGTGTCTTTGGTTTTGTGGGACAAAGACCTATCATAAGGTGCTAGCACATCCATCCCATCCATTAGCCGTTTGTGTGGATACCTTTAGAGGCTTTTGCACACCGCATCGGTCTCGCTCATTGTCGTCTGATCGCTTTCCCGTAAGGAGTTCTGCTTGTGTTTCAACGTGTGTGTGATCAAGAAAATCTCGCACTAAAAGGATTCAGCCTAAGCAAGAGGTAAGATCTGATTTCCTTGATTCATTATTTAGTTTCATCAAACCGCTTTGAATCTTAATGCGCTCATCGTTAAATTTTTTATTTCCGTTTACGTTCTTATCACCGGATTCCAACAGTCAATTCATCCATTAAGCACCCTTTGTCGTGACCTAGTTTTCTTGTCGTGACCTAAACTTCTTCCCCAACATCTTTTCTCTCTCAATAAACTTTTCCATGTTGCGTATCGTTGTCAATGACAGATATTCTTCCTTTCCGGGCCAAAGATTATGTCGAACACAAACTATTTTGTTCCCAAATTTACCAGCAGAGCTTTTTTATTCTCTATGAATTGCCTTCTGGCCGCGACCTAGCTCAATTGTCAAAAATCAGATTATGGTGTTGCAATGCTAGAAATGTTGTTGCAACATAGTTTCTTTTGTACTGCTTGAAGTTTGTCACGACATACAAGTTTCGCCAACATAGACTCCATACAATTGTTGTTTTTCTCTTCTTCAATAAAATCTATCCTTTTCAATTAACTCCCGCAAAATACAAAGTTTGTAAATATTCCATAATTTGGCATTAAAACAACTCTAAAAATACTTAAACAAGCTTAAAATGGATCAAAAATAGATGAGTTTATGACTTCGCCAAATTTCCAACTTAAAGTTTTTCTGGTCCTCAAGCAAAGAAAAATAAAGATTTTGTTTGTCCTCAAACAATTTAGCTTTATTTTTAAGGACATTTTTTTGTTTTGCACTACAATTCTACAACCTGAATTGAAACTAGTTAGTTGTAGTTTAATTTCAAATTTAGGCTAACAATTTACCCAGATTCGACTCTTCAACTTTGTATCTTTGCCTCTATCCTTCATCTTTTTCTTTCCTACTAATGTTTGAAAAATATATTCCCCCAAACTTGTCCTTGATGTATTATACTGCTTATTCTCAACTTGGCATCTTTTAGAGAGAAGTCCCTTTTTGCTTTTCTTTTACTTGTCAAAGGTTTTTAGGATTAGTGCAATGTCTTGTCTTCTTAGGTTTTCTACCACTCTTAGAGAACTTTAGGTTAGCAGCTCCCATACCAGTTGGCATTAGGGTACTATGTGTTGAAACACCCCTAAAAACGTAATTGTTCAAGAGAGAAAAGCCACAAGACAAAACTTAATCCCATTCGACAATTTAAAATTTTGACTCCATCTTTGCATTCTTTTCCATTTCTTCATTTGTTCTTTTCTTTTTCCATCCTTCATTCTTGTTTCCTTTCAAATCAAAATAACATTCCCCCAAACTTGTCCTTTTCTGTATTTTGAAGTTCCCCGTCCCAAACTCCTGGGCAACAATGGTTCTTACCGTAGGATTAGAATAAAGGAAGGGTCGTTTCTAATTGCTATTCGGAATGAAGAAACCAGAAAATTGCCCAAATATGGAATCCAGAGTATATGCTTTATGCATATTTTCGAGGGTAGGCTTGAAAGGTTCAAACTTCCATGATGGCCTATATCACTTCCCGTTAGTAGCCATGTTTAGGATTTCGCCTTGACTAACAATCTAACAAGCTCTGTGACCTTGAACCGTTTGATTATGACTCAACCTTAAGATGTCCCTAATCCTTCAGCCAATTTGTTAAGGAACATTTCGACCATGCACATTATTTTTCGCCAGAATTTCACGACCTTATTGTTTATACAACAGTTTCAAAAGTCTTATTTGTGTTGTCTATTTAATACATTTTCTTAAATTTTAACTCTAAACTTTAGTTTAGCTTACACATGCACCTCCTCGTTCCAATTCCAATTCATTGAGGCCTACCACAATTTCAATTACAAAGGCTTCCTCGACTTGTCATTGGTGGTTGTTCTAATCAAGTAAAAGAGTTCAGTTGATCATGCATTCAGCTCAAAACAATACAACACACCAACAATTGTAATCTATTCATTTCAACCCAAACATGCTGCAGCAACTAAGCTAATTTATCCAGGTAGTTGATTTCTTCTATATTTAACCAAGCAAATGACAAACATGTTAGTGAAACTAATCAATAAACACATCAATCAAACACAAACACAATCGAACACAAAAATGTTTGCTATAAAAATTTTATTTTATCAAGGAAGGAATTGCCTTTGAGAACACGGAGGATGAGAAGTTGGAGGGAGGTAGTGTATTGTTCATTTTCTTATTCTTTGCGACTCTCTCCTTGGTTGCTTCATCCTTAAGATATTCTTCTACCTCCTCTAGTGGGTAAGTTCTTTCTTTCGATGTTTCTAGGATTTTTTCTTTTTGTGTTTCTCTGAGGTGTCAGTGCCTACTGATTAACTGCTGGGTTGGTATAGGGTATAGGTGGGATTGTCACACCCTGGGGGAGTATAGATTAGGGTCTACAGTCTGAGATTCGGATTTGTGGTAGAGGTATCTTCTTCTTGATGGAAACTGTTTTCATAGCCCAGTCTAGGATCTTGGCATTGCTCTTTGTAAGTTCTCACTGCCTCATAGCTAGAGATTTCAGGAGTGTCCTATTATTTCTAACATCATAGCTCAGTAAGCGAAACTTTGTTTACGGTGTCCTAAGATTGTTCATGCGGAGTTGTTATCTCTTGAATCATGCCTTCAAGGCATTGTCTCTATTTCTCAAGATTGTTCTCCGGCTCCCATGTCTTTTTTCTATTTCTACTCTCCATTCTTCATCCCTTTTCTTTAGTGCATCTTCTAAATTCGATCCCTTCTTTTGAGCTCTGCATGAAATAATCATCCACGACATTTGTCTCTTCTTGGTCGTCTCTCCTTCACATCTCCTGTCGTATAAGCATAAACAATTCTATCCAATTACGTATGATTCTGATTCTGCCTAAACCTTCGGCTTGTTCATGTTGGGTTTGTCTTAGCTCTGGGGGTGCATTCCAGAATGGGTTTGGACTTCCTTGAAATTCCGGTTGCATTTGACTTGGACTTTCCCATTCGAGCTCGATTACATCCTTCATTCCTTTTCTTCTTTTGTTCCTTTTTTTGGCCTTTGTTCTTTGGTCCTTTTGTTACACTTATTGGAGTCCAGAGGAGGCTCTAGGGTAGGTTTCCTCAACTCCCCATTCTTCATCGACTCCTCCTTGGATACAGAGTCTGGTTATCATTCCTAAGTGTGGAATCATTCCCCTGTAATTGCCTTCAGAATATCCTACGATGGATTTCTCAATAATTTTTCCTACATTTATCTTGTAGCCCTTTAGCAATGCATAGAGGAGGATTGCTTCTTCTCTTCTCACTGCACTTAGATGCTTAGATGGCAGAAGGACAGACTTGATAAAGTATAACCATACCTTGGCTTCTTCAGTTAAGTCGCCTGCAGCGATAGATCCCTGAGGGGTTTTCTTTGTCACAGCTTCCATTCTTCTTTTCCAGCCATCAGTAAGGTCTACTATTTTCTAGAGTTTTGGTTCCTTGATACATTTTGAACTTGCACCATCCTTTTGCACACACAGATTGAACAATCTGTTGATCTCTTCTCTGCTGAACTCCACCCAGTGTCCTCTGACATATACCTTTTTTTCTTCTTTCTCTACTATGTCCGCAAAGAATTTTTTCACTAGATAAGCACAACTAGGTTCTCTATGTTCACCTAGTGACTGCCATCCTCTCTTTTCGAGCACTTTAGCAAAAGGAGAGATAGCCTTTTTAAACCCCTTTCAACAATGAAGCCCCTTTCCTTCAAACTTTATTCCATTAAAGCTGCTTTACGCCCTTCTGAAGCGAGTTCATATGTCTTTCCTCCTTTCGCCCCCAGGCTTCATTGGTTATCTTTTTCTTTTCTTGACTCTTCTCCCATCTGGCTACATTGCGTTTCATTTTCGTATCCTTGTTCTCAGCGTGCCCAGTTCTTTGCTTGATGATTTTGTTATGTTTGAATTTCCTGCTCAATGCACTCTTCCATGACTTCTTGAAGGTTTGGAATCAAGGTGATAGGATCAGACATGGTATGGTCAGGGTTTCTAAACTCTAGGGTTTAGGGAAGACGAAGAGAAGCAGAGAGTTGAAATTGGTAGGTATCCACGCCCGATTTGGAATGAGACCAAATCTTGGGACTCTGCACGATTTTTTTTTTTTTTTTAAAACCAAACTTGTACCTGTGGGTATGGCCCACATCTTATAACAGAATCAAAATAATATATACAAATCAAAAGAACTACCACCGGAGTGGTGTCCATCAAAATCTAGACACATATAACTGAGTCCCATTTACAAACACAAAACTATCTTCACGTTTACAAATTGGAAACCAGGAACCTACATGTAGTGAACCCTTACAGAATGTGTATTTGGCCCGGTGTATGCGGATGTTTCGTGGCGTCTTCTCACGTACCTACCGCGGTTAAAAACCCGTGCTAAACTGCGGCAGTGGGAAACATATCTTATACAGAAACACAAATAATCGATAACGAGAACAAGATATCAAAAATCTTGAGTTCATATCACATATTTTGCATGCATACTTATTCCTATAACAAACTTATGCTTGTTCACATCTCTCATATGCAGGACTGAACTTTTACTTATACTTATAACAAATTTATACTTACTTGGGTCTTACACTTATAGCAAACTTACTCTTATGTGGGTCTTATACTCATACTTGAATGTAATCTTATTATTATGATCTTATACTTATAGCATTCGGATCATACACTTATAGCGAGACTTATTCTTATCACGGATCTCCAGCGAGACACATATATGCTTGTATCGGACGTATACTTATTCGGGACTCCCAAGGACATATATATGTCGGCTTATGTCGGCTGATACTTATCCACGTACACGTACTTATCTCTCCGTCTCAGTAGGAGTTCACGAACTTATGTCATACGAGGAAGTTGCCCTTGGGTACTCAAAACATACTTATACTCTGAGTTTACACTTGTTCGAAGGTACCCATAGGTGCTTGTAAGTGTAATGAGGAACATATCTCGGTATTCGCGGGCTTTATCGCGATCTTCGCCGAACTTATCTTGGTCTTCACAGACTTATCACGGTATTACCAGACTATCTGCGATCTTAAGAACCTCTTTGGTCTTCTGAACTTATCGCGATCTCCGCGGAACTTATCTGCGGTCTTAGACATATACATGTATTTCGGATTTATACATGTATTACATAACTTATACATGTATTTGAGATCTTATCACATGTCATCTGAGCTTATACGTCTTCTGGAACTTATACGGGTCTTACGGATCTTATTCTTGTGCGAGGTACGTAAGTACAATAGAGTCGGAACTCATCATAATCATCACATCTGAGTCGAATCGACGTATGCGGATACCTATCGGTATGGACATTTAGTCATGCGCGGTCTGAATCATAGAGATACATATACTTATTTTGCGGTTAGTACCCCTTAGGTACTCACGGAGACTGTACTTATTTGCGATACAAAATTGCACAGCGAGTGCTACCAGGACTTATCCGTCTGAAGTACGTAGGTGCTAGGGCTTAATCGGTCTGAAACGGGACTTCCTGAATCACGGGGGTACTCGAAGGTACTCTGCAGACTAGTCGAGAGACGGGACATATTCGATCTGGGGCTTACGGATCTGAGAGTTATCGAATCACAGGAGTGACGTAGGTACTACGGAATATCGAGAGGCGAAAGTACGTAGGTACTACGAGGAACTTGTCGAGACGGGGACTTGTCGGATCTGGGGAGTACCGTGATCTTCTGAGAGACTTATCAGTCTGAGGAGTACGTAGGTACTACAGGGCCAGTCGGTCGTTGGATCTTTTACTCTTATTCTTTATTCGGTGTCTTATCATATGCGTCATTTACCTGGGCGATTATAAGAAATGAGTAGGGCGATCTGATAAGTACCCGAAGGTACAATACAAAAGCGGGAGTCACGTGCTGATCGAATCTTGGGAGCACCAATCCAGGCGATGCACAGCTCACGCGCCAGCGAGTGCAAGTAGCACCAGCGGGAGTGCGAGCACCCAATCGAGCGTGCTGCTCAATGGCGAGTCGCCAGTAGCACCAGCGAAGTCTTAGGAGCACCAATCAGCGTGGCTAACCACCACGGCGGGGTGTCGTGCTGCCGCGAAGTCGCGAAGCACCCAGCGAAGTCTTAGGAAGCACCCGATAGGGCGTCCGCTCCATTCATTCTTGGTCTGAAGGTAGTCATATTGTCATATGTATTTCAGAACTTATAACCTATCTTAATCACATTATGTGTTCATGACATATTGCTTTTCATGTTCATGTTCATGTTTCAGTTCGTTTCAGGTTTCATATAATATTCAGGTTTCATGCCTATTCCATATGGAATTTCGGATACTTGTACGATGCCAGTGTCTATCCATACATCATTCATGTATTACAGTCCCTACATGAATATATTTTACATTTTCTTAGAAATTGAATCCAATCCAGTAGGATCGTCAAACTCCAAGTTTATGGCATTTCATGCCAACTATTCGATTCTGGAGATTTTTAGAGAAACAGGTTGCAATATTAATTTTCAGTCTTGCTTGTCTCCATAATTTTGACATGATTCTTTTATTATCTATCGCACAGGTGCTAAGGTGCACATGGCCCCACTTTGAGTGAATTTTTAGGCCACTTAGGATCAGATTTTGGCGATGCCTTCTCTTTAAGTTTGGTTCTCCTTGAAGTCTATTTTACGTAGCCACTTGAATCCACTCCGTCGGATGAAATGAGGAAGTTATGGCTAAAAATACGAAAACTGGTCAGAAGCGGGGAAAAGCGAGCGAGATTTATCTCAGAGTACAAATTTCTTGTACGGTACAAATAACCAAAACGACCAGAATACGAGTTGTACCAGTACAAGTTCAAATTATGCAATTTACCAAGTCTCAGAAAAGTGCCGAGAATGTGTGTTTTCTGCATTTTCCATACTTTTGATACACCGAATCAGTTACATGCATCCGACACACATCAATCCTTTTCCCGATTCACCATGGAATCACTTTTCTATTCAATTTCTCTTTCATTTCTTATCTTCTTTCAAAACCTTTCCATGAATTTCTCACAAATCATTCAACATGGGTTATGACCCATCCTCAAACCAACCATGATTAGTTGAGGTTTATTCTAAGCCTTAACTCAATTTAGCTTTCAAAATTAACCCTTGAATCTGACCGAAGGGAGATTCCAAGCTTATCTTGTTCCGTATGAGGTTTATTCAACCCTAAATTCAAAGAAATCTAAGGTTAGAATGGATTTCTATCAAAACCCTAGATTTGAGATAAACTCTTAATCATACAAAGCCTTTAAGTTTCTATAGATCCATTCAATTCCATGAGTCTAGGATTGATTTCCATAAAAAACTAAGTTCCATACCTTTAGCTTGCTTGGCAATCTCAGCTCCTTCTGTATACTGCTTCTTCTTCTTCGCAGTTTGTTTCCCTCCTCCCAAATGAGACCAATTTTGGTCTTTAAATCCAGTTTGCTAAGGCCTTGTTTGGCCCTCCAGCCATTTATGGGTTAAGTTGCCTTATTTGCAAAGGTCCCTCCATGTTTGACCATTTGTATTTTAAGTTCCCAAAATTATTTTGGCCGTGGTCTCTTCAATTTATGACTTTTAAGCCTTTTGGACAAATTACGATTTTGTCCTTAAGTTTGTAACTTTCCGGGTCTCTCGTTTCTGGTTCGCATTAACCTTAAACAGTCAAATTATGCTTACAAAATACCTAAGCATGTCAGCGACTAGGGTATATTTTGGGGTGTTACAGAGTGTGAAAGATGGTTTGAAAGCGGTGGAAGGGAGGGCTTTCGATTTAAACATTCTTGGAGTTAATGGCTAAATAAATGTATGTTTCTCTTCGGTATTATCATGATAAATGATTGAGTCCGCAATGATAACCTTTAATTTTAAGCTGAATTTGTTGTGACTCTCAAAATTAATATTTTCCTCGAACCTTATTATTTAAAACCTCATGTCGCGACACACTTTAGGTTGGTCGCAACAATGAATAGTCCTGACATTAGAAAAATTTTGTCGCGACACATATCATTGGACTTAACAATTGCCTACATGTTACAATCTGGGTCGCGACAAGAAAATTCCTGTCACAACATAAATTGGTTTCTGCAAACTAAAAAGTGGGTTGCAATAGTGATTGAATGGTGGTTGCGACATTGTGTCTATTGCCTTTCACTTTAGTTTCCAAAATTCTTGTCGCAATAGGAAAAACAGTCAGGATATCATATTTCCGTGAGTTCTGTCACGATCGAACTTTTAATGTCGCGACCTAATCTTCTTATAAATTGTCTTGACCATTAAATTTATTGTTGCGACAAGCCTTTTTCCTTACTCATAAAACAATGTCGACGAATTTCATTTATCGCGACTGAGTTATTTCCCAATTCTGCAACTTAAAGCGCCTTCAACTTCAGTTAATCACCCAGCTTAGTGAAATTTTCAATTGACATTGTGAAGTCTGTTGCTTGAGAAAATCATCAATTCAATGTGACGACTACCTCATTAAAACAAATCAACATAGCATTCAAGCAATTGTGACAAACTCCCCCGAACTTAAGATATGTATTGTCATTACAAAGAAGTTTAGGGAATGAAATACTCCTATTGTAGTCATTTCTACCAGATTAAACGAAGCAAGGTGCCTTATAATAAATACGATTCAATTTATTCTTCACATCCACAAATAAATAGAAAATTTTAGCAAATTCCCAATCTTCTAAAAATCTTCTAACCAAATCAAATTTAATAATCCAAAATCACGAAAAATATAACATCAATATAAGCAAATAGAAAATAATAAAAATTAAATTCGGCTTAGGTTGTCTCCCAGAAGTGCTCGGTTAAGTGTCAAATTTGAACTCTAGGCTGAGAGTGTCTTCATTTCAGTCATTTTCTTTTCTCTTTCCAAAATCTGGATCTACTTCTTGTATGCTTCCTCTAAGATAATGCTTTAATCTCTTACCATTGACTTTGAATTCATTTCCAGATTCAGCCTTTAGTGTTATTGCTCCAAAGGGTGTACTTGTTAATACTATATATGGATCACTCCATCTTGATTTCAGTTTCCCTGGAAAGAGCTTGAGCCTGGAGTTATATAAGAGAACTTGTTCTCTTGCCTTGAACTCCCTCCTTAGAATTTTCTGATCATGCCACCTCTTGGTCTTTTCTTTGTAGATTTTAGCATTGTCATAGGCTTCATTTCTCAATTCTTCCAGTTCATTCATTTGGAGTAGTCTCTTTTCCTTGGCAGCTTGAAAATCACAATTCAATTTCTTGATGGCCCACATAGCCTTGTATTCCAATTCTAAAAGGAGATAATAAGGTTTTCCATATACAGTGCGTATGGGACATTGATGAGAGTTTTATGCGATTACATAAGCCCGATCTGTCATCCCAGCTTTATAGACCAGTCCTTTCTGCTTGCATGTACTGTCTTCTCCAGAATTTTCTTTATCTTCCTATTGGAAATTTCAACTTCCCCATTTGATTGAGGGTGATAAGCCAATCCCATCATATGTTTAATCCGTATGCAGCAAGCAGGTTTTGCAAAGACTTTATTTGCAAAATGGCTTCCTCATCGCGATGATTGTGCAGGTGCTAGTCATCAAATGTTTCTTTGTATAAACTCAAAACTGTGAAGTGGCATCATTTCTGGGACAAGCTATTTGCCTCCGCGTTTAGTTCACATAATCACAACTAGGAGAATATGCGGTTGCGAATGATGATGGAAAAAGATTCGTTAAAATCTATTCCCCAGCCCGCGTAATCGCACCGCGGAAATTCCCTCTGAGGGCATTTCATTTCTTAGAAGATTAAATTTGTCTTCTCTGATAAGCATCACAATGTTTTACCCATTCAAGCGATCTTTGAATGAAGTAGTCCAATAAATCGATTTGGAGATTTTGGGTTGTCTTATCTCTCCAACAAGTGTCCTCCGTATGGTGATGCATGATATTTTCCATAATACCATATTATGTTTTAAGGACACATCTCCTTATGATCATGTCTGCTCCTCTTCTATACAACAGTGGGTCATCCCATATATATAGTCTGCAATCAGTTCTCAATTTCCTCTTTTGCTGGTAGCTGAATTCACATGGCATAATTCCATAAGCTAAGTAATTGACAATATCAGCATACCAGGGTGTTTGTATTGACAACATCAATAGCTGCTCATCAGGAAAAATTTATGCTATTTCTGCTCCCTTTTTTGTTTCAATAGTTCTCTCCAATCTAGGCATCTGCTATCACATTGTCACTACCCTTCTTGTCTTTGATTTTAAGATCAAACTCTTGCAATGATAGCACGTCTGATCCAATCTTGGCACAATCCTTACTTGCAGCCATCGGATATTTAATTACGGCTTATGATTAGTGTGGCAGGGCAACTAGGACCCCAATAAATAGGGCTGGGTGCACTGTAGCAAATGCCATTGCCAGCATCTCCTTCTCTGTGGTGGAGTAGTTCTCTTGTGCCTCATTGAATTTCTTAGGCATAGTATATGGCCTTAGACCTTTTGATTCTGACCAATGCGCTCCCATTGCATAATCACTAGCATCACACATAATTTCAAATTCTTGTTCAGTCACGGGTATCGTTTATGTGGAGTTGATACTAATTGGTTAATTTCCTCGAATCACGACTACGCATGATTCATGAAATCAAATTTTGCATCCTTTTTGAGTAGATGCTACATGATAGTGCGAGTTTTGAAGAAATCCTTGGCGATCTTCTATAAATCAGCATATCCCCAGAAACTTCTTATGCCCTTCACTATTGGGTGGCATAAGAGTTTTTATAACAGCAATCTTTGTGATCTGCCAATCCGTGACGTAATCTTATTCCCCGAAGACAATACCTTGATTTACCATGAAATGGCATTTTCGATTTAAAGCTAGATTCTTGTCTTAGCACCTTTGATAATGTTTAGTTTGGGCGATATTCAAAAGCTGGATCCATATCTTTAATCATCCATGAATATCTCATAACCTCTTCCACCAAATCAGAGAATATAAGACATCATACATCTTTGAAGGTGTGAGGCATACATAAATCCCAATGGCATCCCTTCTAAGGCAAGGTGCCATAAGGACATGTAAATGTTCTGATTTCTCATAATCCTCTAGGAGCTATTGCAATCTGGTTATAAGCAGAATATCCATCAAAGAAAACCCTGATTGCCTTGCTAGCTTTATCCGACATTTGGTGAAAGGTGAGGATAGTCCTTTACGGTATTGTGTTTAGTTTCGTATAGTCTATGCACACTCTCGTCTATTACGATTCTTGCTAGGAATCAATCCCTTCTTCATTCTGATCACTATGAATCCTCCCTTCTTAGGAACCACATGTCTTGGGCTATGAGTTACAATAAAGTGCATATATAGGCTTGCATTTAGCCATTTATTGCTTCTTTTCTAACTACTTCTTCTGTTTGTTGAATTAGGCCTTCTACGATGCTCATAGAAGTTCTAACATTATCTCAGAAGAAAGGATGATTCCTTTCAAATCTTCTCAGACAATATTACTTCATATATTTTGAGAATCTCATGGTTTCTCTTTGGCTTAGTTAAGATTCAGTGAGATGATTCTGGCACTCCTTTTACACGGTTAGCCAAAAGAAGGCATATTTTAAGTAATTCGGACAGTTCTTTTAGTATTAATCGCTTTTGAACTTTTGTTTCTTCAACCACTTCTTCTTCTCTTCGCTAGATTTTTACTACTTTGTTCTCTTCTTTGCTGAATACGAATCTTTATGTTTGAAATTGGATTTGAAATTGACTTCAGATGCTCAAAGTCTTGAGAAATTATCTCTCATTCTTATTCATTGAATTCTGAAGAGTACAATTGGTAATTAGGTTCTGCATTAAATTTTGTTTCTCACAGATTCTGATCAGCATACGAGTTACAGTTGTTTGGTGTCATTGAGATTAAAATGCCTTGCTGTCTCGACTCGTCGGTTCTCTTTTTTCACATCGATCAATATATGTATTGCTAGAAGGGTCTTCCTAATAGTAGTGGGACTTGTTTGTCTTCCTCTATATTTATGACTATGAAGTCCACTAGAAGATAGTACCAACCTTAATTAGTACATCTTCAGGATGCCTCAAGATGGAAGCGATGTTCTATCGTCATGGGTCATTGTTGTGGGAGTAAGCTCCCCCAACTTAGTCTTTAGCAATGGGAAGGGGCATCAGTTGATCTTTGGCTCGAATCACATAGTGCTTTTCCCATATTTAGCATTTCCCGATCATGCAGTATAGTGAAGCTGCACAGGATCTGCCTTTTTAAATTGTGGATTCTAAATTCTTGTAGGTTGCATTTGACTCACTATCCTTCCTCGATAAGCTTTCTCTTTTTGCTCCACGGATCTGCGAATTATGCATAATAAAGGCGAATTGAGTTAATATACGAGAGAATGTTGATCTCTATCTTCGCAGCTTATGTTTAATTTGAGAGAAGCTGCTCCTCTAGTTTGCCTTCTGCGACCTTTGAGGGAATGGGCTGGAGGATTATAAACCTTCCTCCTTCCTTCCTTCACTGTCTTTGCTTGGGATGCAGTGCTAACTTTTCCTTCTCTTTGGCTTGACCCATTGCGCTCATGTTCTTACTCGATCTTAGCTTGTTTCTCTTCCTCG